>JAKSZP010009870.1:0-43278 GCA_022478985.1 Massospora cicadina | reverse complement strand
TTACAACTATACCTACTGATCTGAGAAGCATTTATGCGCTGCTTTGGCGTGGTTTTTAACATGGCTGAGGATATATCTGAGTTTTTGGACAACTGATCCTGGTCTTTTTTACCTCAATTGGTGTGCAAAAGATCCCGCCAGCATTGGCACGTTAATCTTGGCTGCCTAGATGGTGTAGTTCCTCTCCACTACCAGTGACAGAAAAAGAGTACTGGGTTCATCCCTAACCAAATACATGAGTATGATGGCCATCTCTACAATTTGTAAGTACCATATTGATACTATCTGACCACTAAGTCATAGTAGTTACTGAGCTTAAAAAAATTATACCAGAGGACTATAAGGGGATGTCTTTGCCCCCAATTAACATTCCCACCTTAAACCTCACGTGGCCCAAGGCATTATATTACAAGGGCACAGAGAGATAAAATTGTTGCTGGCAAACTTTCAGAAAGGCCACTGACAATCCAGAGGCATCACGTGGTTTTGTACCTTCACGTAACCCCCATCAAAATAAGGTTTACAGTTTATAAAAAAGTTGAGTTACTAAAAGAGTTTGGTTTTGCAATGAAACTTCAGCCAAAATATTGTCCATGGTCCCAAGAGTAAACTTTTTTGGGATTATAAGATGAGCAAAAAGATCAGGCATTGAGACTAGTCAATAACTAATGAGAGATCTTTGCCATCATTGATGATAGCTTGGGATGCGCTCATAAAAACATTTTTACCATTTGGATACAAGGGGATTTTTAAGTCTTCAGCCAATGGTGCAAGCTAAAATAACTTAACAGTGAAATTGAGGATATAAACTCACTTTTCAAATGAAATTCCTGCTCATAATTGGGAAGCAGATTCTTCATTAATCCTTAATAATAGCCAAGTAACTCCAGTATGCTCACTGTTCTTAAGTCCACTGGCACCAACAAATACAAGACCTTCTGTCTTTGTACAAAATCAGGAAATTATTCCTCTATAATTGGGACTACTTCTCTGGCAGGCAATTATGTACTTCTCTTAGGGAAAAATAAACACACACAACTATCTAATATAGATGGAACAGCGATAAATACAAATATCTGAAAGATGACAAATGGATAATAATTAATAAACTAAGCGACAGTAGTTATTAATGATCAATAAACTAGTAAATGATGATTAATTGATGTTTTATTAATCAGCCAGGTGCTGGTATTATACACCTCTTGGGTATCTCCTGGCCAAACTCATCTATTAGATGAGTTCATTCATATTATGCTAATCCTCTGCTGGTCATGGCAATAATTATGAAAAATCCCCAAGCCAATTCAGCCCATGAATTGACTAAAAATAACAAATTGTTTCAGTCTGATTGGAGGCAATTTTACTCTCATAATTGGGATAACTTTGGGTTTTTTAACTCAACATCATTATCTTCCCAATTAGAGCTATGTCATAACTCGATATCTAACAATAGATGGGGAATAAAAAATATATGATCATAAAAGATGATGCACCCCAATTTGGGATGTCAGAAGGCCTCTCAATAGCACTAATTATGCCCATAATCAGGATGACTTTGGGTTTTGAACTCAACATTAAAATCTTCCCAATTAGAGCTATGTCATAACTCAATGTCTAACAATAAATGGGGAATAAAATATATATGATCATAAAAGATGACACACCCCAATTCAGGATGTCAGCAGGCCTCTTAATAGCACTAAGTATGCCCATAATTGGGACATCTATGTTTAAATGCTTAATTATCAATTTCATCAATTGAACCCAACTTCTTCCTTAGTGAATTAAGATTAATGTACTAATTTAGGAGGTGCAATTTAGTTAATGCCATGGGACCACTTTACACCCAAGTGTACCCATAATTAGCCATAATATAATAATATCTTAGCTATTATCAGCTACAATAATTGGGCATCTCAGATGCAATTAGAGCAGTTATGAGGTGAATCTGATTTATCAAATTATGTAGATGAATTGGGAGAATCAAAGGATCCATCAATGGAAGTAATCTATCAGAATTGATAGTTTTCTTAAAGGGTTTATTTTTGAGTCAACCATCAAATATAACATTTCCCCCCGCTTGACTGGAATATAAACCCTGAATTTTCCCAAATTTATTTTCAATGTCTGAAAACAGCTCATCCTCTGCATACCACAATTTTGTCACTTAACTCAAGCCTAAACAGTGGTGTCAGTTTACTCATCTGCCCAGAACCATGTGTATGAATTTGTTTTTAGGCTCACTCCGGGCAGCAGAGTTGGGCCAGCTTTTTCCTGCACCAACTATCATGATGTCAACTCAGCCTGAAACTATCATTGAGGAGGAAGTTGTCCATGTTGTGGATCCTACCTGAGGATCAATAGGGTATGAGCTCAGGTCTCATGCTTCCACAACTGTCACAGCAGACAACTTCAGCCGCTCTTTTGATCTGAGAGAGCCAACCTTTTTGCTCCAGCTAATTTATCAAGATGGCAATCTTCTGGTGGAGTTTCTCTTTGTACTCAGCCATTTTCCAATGGCCCAAAACTACAGTGCACTGCTGGGGTCAGCCAACTATTCTTGTTGAGGCCAACTTCTCAGCAAAACTCAGGCTGAATATGATCATATTTATAACCTCATTCATCTTTTGTTAGCTGAAGATATCTCTGTTCAGCCTCAAGAGTTTGTTCAGGTTGACAGCTTTGTGGAGGACATCCTTGGTTCCTGGTCTGAGCCGCTTGAGAATTAGCCCAATTTTGCTTCCTCTTTGGGTTTGAATACCCATGATGTTCAAGATGTTCAATATTGCTCAGCCATTTGGGCAGCTTTTGAGGCCCTTCATCAGGATAACGCTGATGAATACCTCCCCAGGATGGCTGTAGTCAGCCATCTTATGCGCCTTTTCCCCAACTGGATGCCTTCAGGTCATTTGTTGCATTTTCCCCCTCTAATTAAGTAGTGGAAAACCCAGGTTTATCACATTAGATTGTCAACCCCAGAAATTTATCAGTATCAAACTGATTTCCTAGTCAACTATCTTCTCTTGGGTACATGTTTCCCGCCTGATTGCGGGCTCAATCAGGTAACTATAAATCGGTTTGTGCCTCCTCTCCCCATTGTTCACTGGGAGTCATCTTCAACGAGTGCACGGCGCATCTGGCTCTATGCCATAACAGCCCTTTTTCTTGTCACCCAGCAACTAGACTGGGCTGAGTTGGCGCAAAAAGATGAAGTTTTGGGTTCTGAGTTGCCTCCCCCCCTCGAAGCTGAGGAATAAAATTCATTTAATTTATTAAAATTTATAATTTTCGTATTACTTGAAATATAAAATCTTATTCTTCCTTTACTATGTATATAAATGATAAAATTTTTTTGCATTATTATATATTATTTTATTTCTTTTTATTATTAATCATTCTCATAACTATTAGTTTCAATTAACTATATATGCTTATATTAAAATTCCTCTCTTCAAATCGGGCCGCTTTTTAAACTTCCTTAGGAATTTAGCATGGACTCAATTATATACATGACCCAAATTTTTCTCCTTAATAGTGTAAGAAAAGTTCAAGGTCTTCTCAATAACTTCGAATGGACCAACCCAAATGCGATTTAACTTGTGAATTCAGCCCAAACCATGGGTATTACTCATAATACTTCATCCCCCACAGCGAATTTGGGCAGATTGTATCGGGTTTTTTGATCTTTTTCATGTCAGGCCTTACAAAGTTCAAAGTTATTATCAAAAGCCTGGGCTTGCAGCTTAATTAAGGTCTCTGCAAGCTTCTCAACATACTGAGAATGGCTCAATTCCTGGGGTTCTTGTAATAAAGAATACAACAATGGCGGTAAGGCTGTATGCTTCCCATACAGAAGTTGGAATGGAGACATCTTTGTGGCTGAATGGTAAGAGATGTTGTAGGCAAAAATGACCGAACTGAGGAACGTGCTCCATTTGGAGGGCTTCTGAGAAGTCAGCGTCCTTAGGATATTGACAAGTGTTCCATTAACTCATTCTACTGCATCATTTGTCTCTAGGTGGTATGGAGTTGACAGAACATCACGCACCCCTTTTAATTCACCAAGCTTCTGGAGAATAACCGCAGTAAAATTTGTGCCATTATCTATCAATACAAATTGAGGACATCTGTGCTGATGAATAACTTGCTTTAAGATAAATTTAGCAGTTGTTGAGGATCCTAAGTCCCAAATAGCCCTGGCTTTGACCCATTTCATTAAGTGATCAACTGCCACAATAATATGTTTGGCTTTCACATTGCTAATTGGGAGGGGTCCAACTACAATTATAGATATAGTGTTCCAAGAAGATTTGGGCCGAACAAGCTGGTACAAAGTAGCTTTTCAGAAGGGTTTCTCCCCTTGGCACTCTTGGCAACAGCTCAAAGTTTCATGGATGTCAAAATGCATCGATTCCCAATAGTAATTTTGCTTAAGCTGCTCCTTGGTTTTCTTATAGCCTCCATGGCCAGTAGCCTTATGAGCATCCAAAATTAGATCTTCTCAAGCTGAGGGACGTGGAAATATATATTTCTTTCCATCAATCACCTTAAATAAGACTCCTTTTTCAATCTTGGTATCCTTCCTTAATTTGGAGAGAATTTTCTGCACTTGTTCAGGCTCATCAGCGAAAGTTCCATTAACCATCTTCTGGAACAAGGCATCCGCCAGCTGGCAGAGGGTGGTACAATGGGAAGACGGGACAAACAATCAGCATTCTGATGCTTAGCACCAGCCTGGTGCTTAATGGTATAGTCATAATCCTGCAGCTTAAGTGCCCAGCGAGCCAAACGTCCTTCTGACTCCTTCAAATTGTTAAGCCAGCTTAGGGATGCATGATCAGTAACCACGGTGAAATGCACTCCATGAAGGTATACTCAAAACTGTTTATAGGCATATATAACAGCCAAACACTCTCTTTCTGTTACAGTATAATTTCTTTCATGGGCATTTAGGGTCTGACTAACATAGGCTACTGGGTGCTCTTTGCCATCTTCTCTGACTTGGGACAAAACGGCTCCAATTGCTGTTAATGACGCATCAGTCTGAATAATAAGTTATTGGTCAAAGTCAGGATAGCGTAATACTGGTATGACTAATAGGGCTGAACAAAGCTGGTCAAATGCCTCCTGGCAGGCCGAATTTCACTCAAAAGAGACCATATCCTTAAGTAGATAAAATAAAGGTTCTCCAATTTGAGCGAAGTCAGAAAAGAATTGGCGATGATACCCAATCATGCCCAAAAATACTTGAATATCTCACTTGGATTTGGGCCTCTTCATCTTAGATATTGCTTCCAATTTGGCGGTTGTGGCCTAAGACCTTCCTTATTAATTACAAACCCAAGGTATTCCAGCTGGTCCTTAAAGAATTGACACTTCCTGGGCTTGATCTTCAAGTTTGCGGCTGTTAACCTCTTGAGAACCTCTTCCAGGTGTTCCAGATGTTCATCAAAGGTATGACTGAATACGTTTATATCGTCTAGGTATACTAGTATACATAAAAATTTAAGATCACCCAGTATGGTGTTCATCGTTCTCTGGAAGGTAGCTGGAGCATTGCAGAGTCCTTGAGGCATCTTTTGTAAGTTATAATAACCCTTCTTAGGTAATAATGGCGCACTTTTCTCGCTCAGCTTCGGGCAGATCAATTTGTCAATACCCACTAATTAAGTCCATCGCTGAGAAGAACTTTGCACCCCCAAGCCTGTCTAGGGCATCGTCAATTCGCGGAAGAGGATAAGTATCCTTTTTGGTAATGTTATTAAGCTTCCAGTAGTCAATAACAGCCCGGTTGCTCCCATCTTTCTTTTTTACAATGAGAATTGGAACAGCCCATGGACTCTTGGATGGCATCAACATGCCACAGTTGAGAAGTTCTTTAATTTCCTTCAACACAACTTCTTCAGCAGTTTACTAACATCTAATCGTCCTCAATTGGATAGGTAAATGGTCCCCAGTATCTATCATATGGATCACTCCTCTTACACATCCAAGGTCAAAATCATCCTTAGCAAATATCTCATGATATCTCTCGGATAATCCCTGAACTTGGTCCTTTTCCTGATCATTTAGTTCCCCAAAATCAGCCATAGGTAGGACATTATGCACATATTCCAACTCATCATCAGGAAGCCCTAGCTCATTCAGGGTTCCAAAATCGTGGAAAGATTCAATCTCCGTTATAGGGATCAAATGGAGATAGGCAACCACCTGGTGCCTTTTGATGAAGATTGGCCGATTCTGCATGTTTGCACAGAGGACATTAATTTCTTGATGTCCAGGAATAATTATTTCAGGCGCCACATCAGGTTCAAGCCGAGTTTGGGACCATGGTTGAAAAACTTTGCCATAAAGTCCTTCTGGGATTTGAATTGTTAGCCCAGTCAGGACTACTGACTGCATTCCTGAGTCCAGAGTTAGCTCCTTGTTTGCTCGGAGGGGTATCCCCTAGACTCATGGATTTGCGTTGGCAAGGCCTTGACACGACGCTTTGATTTATGGTATTCAATAGGGATTATTCCATCTTGATAGGCCAGATTAATGAACAGATTAGGCTTCTTTAGTCCTGAATTTGCGTTTTTTGTATATTAAATCGGGATGGTTTGGTTCAAAATAGTTAAGGTATCATCCTTATAGCTAGTGACCACTCCATATCTTCTCATAAAATTAGTGCCAATAAGGACCTCATAGTTCTGATTCAGCAAGACTATAGCTGGAGCGGACACTACTATAGACCCAAATCTTATAGGCAAGTCACTATATGCCCCAAGAGCTCTGGTGATATGTGTTCCTGCAGTGCCATATTCTTGATCGTGGGCAACATCTAAGGCTATTCCCAACTTCTTCACCAACTTTGTGCTGACGATATTAAAAGGGGCTCCACTATCAATAATGGCCCAAACATGGACCTTATTGACAGCAATATCAGCATAGGTACACTCAGAGTATGGTTCAGAAGTGTTTATTAAGTGAATAGATTCAGAGTTGCCTGACCCCAAGTGTGATTTGAGGCAAGAACATATTTCAGGGAAGTTTTCCGCCAGAGTCTGCATAGGGATTGTGACTTGTACATCTTTTAGGGAGGGCAGGTCATGAGAGCGGGAAGTGTGAGGATCAAGGCCATGGTCCATAATTTGCTTGGCATATGGTTTGGCCACCTCTATTTGGGCCTCTTCTGAGGCTTCACCTGATTTTTGGCCTTTTTGAGATCTGGTTGTAACCATATATACATCATCAGCCATAATATGATGTAATGAATATTCACCAAACAAATCAGACACAAAAAATTTGTCAGGATTGGGAGGAATGTTTTTGGCATGATGGATGGTAGTAGAGCATTCTGCCTCTACTCCACCTGCCCTTTTCCCAAATCTGTGCCCTTTTCAACTTTATAAGCCACACTAACTCCTGCTTTCCCATCTATTCAGGCATAACACTTGCTGGCGATGTGCCCTTTTCTACCACAACGATGACAATTGATAGCACTAGATTTGGGGACGGTCAGGTTTCTGCTCCTTGAGATTCCCATTTCTTTCTTGACTTTGGCTCATATTACTAATTTTATGTTGAGGGCGTACCCGTTGTGAATTGTTTGGCCAATTTTGAGCATCAAAGCTTCTCGCACAGCAGCATAAATAGTCTACAAGTCTATTGTCTCCATATTGCAATTAATAGCGGGAATCATTACTCGTTCCAAATCATGATATTGCTGTACAGCATGTTCCATAGCGATTAATGCATCATATTCTGTCATAATGTTTGATCCGAAGAGTATTTGAGCTTCATGGTAAAATTGATTAACAAACTCTTTGATAGACTCATTAGGTCTAAGCTCAATATTTAAGAGTTCTGTCTTTCGTGTTGAGAGCTTTTTGGGCCACCAAATTCCTTAATGATGGCCTGTCAGGCCTCATTATATGACCAATCTTCCCCTAAGTAGGGCATTACAAGGTCTACGCTGTGTGAGTCCAGACAATTGATAAGCACTGTCACCTTTGCATGATTGGACGCTCCTCTCATAGCCTTCTCAAATAGATTCAAGAAAGAGTATACATTTCCATCTTTATCGAATTTTGGCAAGTTAAGTGGTTTGAAGTCATCTCTGCCTGAGTCCCTAATTAAAGAGGCAGTTTCTCTTCTTAAGTTTGACTGACTTGGGGAACCTTCAGGAAGAATGGGATGCTGTTAATGACTTGGAGTGGGCATAGAAGTAAGAACTCGTGGAATGGTTCATGTATTTGATATATCCATCCCATAATCTTCATCTGCCTCATGATAATCATATGAATCGCTCGAACTTTGTTTTCTAAAATTGGGACTGATGTGTCTTCTTAAGTGCACTTTGGCGTGCCTTTAGAGCTGCTTCGTCAAACTCCCCTCCCCCTAGACTGATTGCACACTTGCAACTATTAGTCTTAAGATACTCAATTTCCTTGTTGGCTTGAGAGAGATCTGCTTCAGCTAATGTCACTTGGGCCAAAAGTGCCTTCATTTCTTCTGACATTCTCGACATCCTTGTTTTAGCAAGTGCCAGTTGACTAGCCATATTGGTTTTCTCATCAAATAAAATTGTATTGGAAGTACGAAGTTCATAAATACTTGACCATACGTTGGCTAATTCAGCTTGATATCTGAATTATCCGGTTGTTCTACTGTAGTAATAGGTAACTGGGCTAACGCTTCAATATCCCTCTGCATAGCTGAAAATTCTGTTAGAATATAATTGTCCAAATTGACATATTTATCCTCCAACTCTCAAAGGGTGTTCTTGAATCTTGACCCTGTTGGAGAAGGTTTTCTGTATTGGCTGCAATATAATTATACTGTGTTCAAGTATGATGCAGTGGTTGGTGATATCCTGTTTCCACTGACTTGAGAATCCCAAATTGTTCAGCACTTGTGTAGCTATCTTTAGGACGCCTTCATTAAGTTGAGTTACCAACTCATCAATTCGACCATGGGCTTCTGCTGCAGCTCCAGTGTTTGAAATGATTGCTTTGCGCACTTCTTCAAAGCAAGTATCCAATTTCTCTAATAAGCAATCATGGGCTGACCATTCCTTATCTTGAATACGGTGAATGTGAGAAAGCTCAAGATTTTCATGTGCAAAGATGCGTTGAGCATGCTTAATAGATGGTTGTACAAAATTAACTAAATATCTGTATGTGTTGGCCTGACTCTCTTGAGGTCTTCAGGACAAACCAGCAATGGTGGCTTCTCTATATTTTTGATAAATTTCGTTCTTCAATGCTTGATCCTTCATTAATAAAATAGAACAAAGCTCGGGTCAATTGTTGAAGAACCAACCTGGTAGCCTCAAAACAGGGTTTCCAGCATTTCCTTGATGTTAGCCTGGGTAAACTTGGCTGGATTAGAAGGTAAAGTTTTCCTGTTCCAGTCACTATTAGCTCTAATGAATACATGTTCCCCTCCTCATTGTCAGAACAATTTGAGGTAAAATATTCAATAAACTGAACATTGCATGTTTCCATTTCATTGTTGCTATACTTTTGGGCAAATTCTGAAAGCTGATCATCCATATTCATATTAAGGTAGTTGTTTTTTTTGAGTGAGCACTAAAATGTTAAGTTTTTAGCCGATGGTGCAAGCTAAAATAACTTAACAGTGAAATTGAGGATATAAACTCACTTTCCCAAATGAAACTCCTGCTTGTAATTGGGAAGTTGATTCTCCAATAATCCTTGATAATAGCCAAGTAACTTTGGTATGCTCACCGTTCCTAAGTCTACTGAAACCAACAAATACAAGACCTTCTGTCTTTGTACAAAATCAGGAAATTATTCCTCTATAATTAGGACTACTTCTCTGGCAGGCAATTATGTACTTCACTTAGGGAAAAATAAACACATACAACTATCTAATATAAATGTAACAGCGACAGATACAAATAACTGACAGATGACAGATGGATAATAATTAATAAACTAAGTGACAGTAGTTATTAATTATCAATAAACTAGTAAATGATGATTAATTGATGTTTTATTAATCAGCCAGGCGCTGGTATTATATACCTCTCGGGCATCTCCTGGCCAAACTCATCTATTAGATGAGTTCATTCATATTATGCCAATCCTCTGCTGGTCATGGCAATAATTATGAAAAATCCCCAAGTCAATTCAGCCCATGAATTGACTAAAAATAACAATTGTTTCAGCCTGATTGGAGGCAATTTTACTCTCATAATTGGGATAACTTTGGGTTTTGAACTCAACATCAAAATCTTCCCAATTAGAGCTACATCATAACTTGATGTTTAACAATAAATGTGGAATAAAAAATATATGATCATAATAGATGATGCACCCCAATTTGGGACATCAGCAGGCCTCTCAATAGCACTAATTACACCCATAATTGGGATGACTTTGGGTTTTGAACTCAACATCAAAATCTTCCCAATTAGAGCTACATCATAACTTGACATCTAATTATAAATAGGGAATAAAAAAATATATGATCATAAAAGATGATGCACCCCAATTTGGGGCGTTGGCAGGCCTCTTAATAGCACTAAGTACATCCATAATTGGGACATCTATGTTTAAATGCTTAATTATCAATTTCATCAATTGAACCCAACTTCTTCCTTAGTGTATTAAAATTAATGTACTAATTTAGGAGGTGCAATTTAGTTAATGCCATGGGACCACTTTACATCCAAGTGTACCCATAATTAGCCATAATATAATATTATCATAGCTATTATTAGCTACAATAATTGGGCATCTCAGATGCAATTAGAGCAGTTATGAGGTGAATCTGATTTATCAAATTATGCAGATGAATTAAAAGAATCAAAGGATCCATCAATGGAAGTAATCTATCAGCATTGATGGTTTTCTTAAAGGGTTTATTTTTGAGTCAACCATCATAGTTTAACAGGGATCACACCCCTATCCAGTCCCACATAATTTTCTAATTCCTGAGCCGCAAAGAAAGTAATTTTTAAGAGAGAATATTAAGGTACTGATGCAAGAAATGCTGAAGCCATCTAAAGTTACCTGGGCTTCCACTGTGCTGATTGTCAAGAAGAATGATGAGACTAACTGAGTGGTAATTGACCACCAAAACTCAACAGCATCACTAAAAAAGCTCATACCCGCTGCAAAGGCTTGATGATGCATTAGACTATTTGGGTGGCACTGTTTTTTTTCACCATGTACCTGATTTTGGGTTACTGGCAATTTGAGCTACCAAAATCCAAACAAGTGAGGGGCATAATAATTACTCTAAGGGTTATTTGAGCAATAGCCACCATTACCCCCACCAGCTGAACATGGCCCAGCACATCCCACCATGTGCCTATGTTCCATCTGAACATGACCATTTTTTCAGGCTCACATCAACAACAGTCACAAAACTTGCCTCCTCTGCCATAGTTGGACCACACAAATAAACATGCTGAAACAAAAACCCTGCAAACACGGCCAACTCCACCCATGAGGCCACACTAACAGCGTTCAAGTGGGGAGTTTTGCTTCCCCCACCCCTCAGGTTGAGCGCTCAATGAATCTGCAACAAAAATCGAGCAACCCAAATCCTAGACAGCTAAATTTAAGCCGGCCAATCTACACCTATGTCATTCAATTTGGAGCAGGTTTGAACCCATGTTCAATCCAAAAAATCTATCGCACCAAAATTTACCCAACCACATACAGCTATCACCAAATCTTCCCAAGTCAACCAAAATTCTTGGAACTTATATGATAAAGTGATCAAATCTGGTGAAATTGTCCCACCACCGGGGCTCAAATTGATTTAAAACCTTATTAAATTTCTGACCTTGATTCCCCAGCCCCAACCAACCAACATGTCCTTCAAACCCCAATGCCATCACTTTCCAAAACGACCACCAGCTTGCTGAGGTCGCAATGGCATTATCCAAAAATCCCGTTTTCTCAGACTATGTGTAATATCTGTCACAGAATTTAAAAAAGGGCTGCACCCCCCTTGTTCCCCTCTAATTCTCCTACTAAAATAGATGAAATCTAACGCCACTATGAAACTGCCACTTATACTGTCAAGCATGTTGCTGAACTGTCAGAGTTTTCTCCATCCACATACTTTACAAGAGCCAATATTGCAATGTTAGAACAACTTCTTGATGATTGCATCCAGGCTGAAAACCATGTTGCTAAACTCATAGAGGCTTTTATCCAAGCTCAAATTGTTGATCTCAACAACTATCTACTTCACCTCGACCCTCATCCTGCAGATTCCCCAACCCCTTGCTATCAACATTGATCTGATTCTTTAATGCTGAACCTAATTATGATCCACCTAATTCCCCTCCCCCTCCACCATAGCGAGATAAGTGGCTCGCCGCTGTGCCATCTGGTAGGTTATTTTCTCGATTTTTTGAGTCTCGCTGATTGATAAGGGATGTCAGTTTAATTTTTTGGTTAGTTTAGTTTCCAGAGTTTCAATTTTTGTATTGTCCGTCCCTTAGTCAGCTTGCCTTGGTTAAATAAAATACAATAAAGGGTTTATTATAGACAACTTGAATACCATAGAAGCTTTGCAATGCCCAGCTACATTTCAGATGGCCATGGACACCATCCAATGATATCCCAAGCTATTGTATGTTCCATATACCTCAACAACATCAACATCATTTCAATAAAGTTCTTATAGTAATAAGAACTCTTAGAGGAGGTGTTCCACTGATTTGCGGTGGCTAAAAAACACTGCAAATGCCACTTTTTTAGGAAACAGCTAGAATACCTTAGGTTCATAGTAGACGCCAAAAGAATTAGGCTGCAGACAGCCAAGATAAAAGCCATCAGTAAGTTGTCCCAGACAGGCAGCAAATGTGTTACTTAAGTAATTTTAGGCATGGTCAGTTTTACTTACGCTTTATTAATAATTTCAGATGTATTTGCCTCCGCTATTTAGACTCTTAAAGAAGGACGCCACATTTGCATGGATGGAACAATGATGAAGTGCCTTCGAGACTCTCCAGAGGGCGTTAATCAATGCCCTAGTGCTGCAATATCCAATTTTTTTGAAGGAGTTCACTGTACATTCTAACGCCTCCTTCTCCACTGTAAGAACCATATTATCACTGTCACGATTCTGATTTGACTGGACAGTAAGCCCCTAAGTTGTTACAGCAAAATAGTTAGAATCTGCCATTCATGATTCTGAGTTATGACTATTCAAGTACCTTAGGATGAGGTGATATTGGGTTAGAAAAGATAAGATTAGATCTCCTCAAAATCAGGCGATAAGGTGATGTTGACAAAGAACAAATAATGAGATGTTAACATATGAGTAATAATGAGTGGATTGCCTAAAATAAGGTGATTGTGAACTTAATAAATGGTGAACTCTTCTGGAACCAATGAGAATATGACGCATTGAATAGTCTAAGCAAAAGGGTCTGTATTGACCAAAGTTGGTGATATATAAGTGGTAGTAGAAGATTGAAAGAGGAGTATTGTTAGTAGAGAGAGTGAGGGGACCAGGGAAGATCTGCGTAAAAAAGTAGAAATAAAATAAAGAAGTGTTGTCAGGGAAATGCTCCATATTTAATAAAAACTTATTTCGTTGTTTCAAGGATGACAATCTTCATATCATCAGTTATATTGCTCAGTGGGCGTAACCCTGTGCAAAAATCCTTTGGCATATCTCTGATATACCGCCAAATTTATAACGCTGGTGCTCACTACAGTGTAATAATTGATCAATCACCAAGACATAATAATTCTCTGGTCGCTGGCCATGTCGCATCAGGTTTGCTTTGAAAAGGGATCTTCATGATATGCTACCCCAGTCAAGTATGTGGAACTCAAACTTGCATTGGACGCTGTGCTCAAAAGACAAGATGAAGTTCTTCAGGAGGTTTATTGTGATAAGCTGCCTCCATATATTGCTATGGGAACATAAATGGGCTCTTTAAGCAATTTGAGCATACAACGGAAGGAGCCTGATATCAGTGGAAAGCAAAACTGTTAATATTTACCCTTGGATATCAGGAGTGATGATCAAGCTACCTACTATCTTCCAAGATCTCCTTTACATACCAAGAAGTAAAAAATACTGTGCTGTGGTTGTTTGTGCTACCACAAAGATGTCACAGGGGAAGGCTGATTCTTAATAAAAAGGTTTCAGCATAATGAGACCCATACCACATTTGCTGATCAATTTACGGTGGAAGCTCATGTGTTAATCAGGGGAGGGACTTTATTCAAATCCGGCGTGTGCATTGCAATTCCCTATGCAGTGAAGCCATACTGTGAGCTTTACAATGTCATGACCCCAATGTTGGATGACGACATACTCCTGTTTAAAATTATTCAGTTTTTGTGCAATCTATCCGTAGCCTTCCCTCCACCCAATACATAGCGGAAACATACTGCTGCCATCACCAGACCTTTTTATATGAGTAGTCTTGCCTGATCAGTTCAGATTCGCCGAGTTACCCCAAGTCATTCAACTTTCGCCCAGGACCTGCTTATCATCAACAGCTAAACTACCATTCTGATCCTAATTATGCCAATCTCCCACAATACAATTATTGGTGAGGATCATCTTACAATATTTAAGGATAAGGCCCTACATGTATAAATTGTTTTGAATGCAGTCACCCTGGGCACCTGGCATAAGGTTGCTAATTGTTAGGTCCATCATGTACATCAGGAACAGTACTATCAGGGAAAAGTCAAAGTATAGTAGAGACAGTACTCTCTACCTCCGCTATCCCAATCCCAAAACGTCCCACCTGAACTCAACACTGTATATTCAGCAGAACTTCCTCCGTATGATGATTCATATATTAGCAGCTGGTTGGAGGGGTTAATATTTTGACATGAGCGCAAGCCAAAGCTTCTCCTAAGAAAGATTTCAGGTGCACCCAAGCCATACGCTTGTCTAACGTTTGACCATGTTTCCCCTCACAAAATGGACCCATCTGCAGATGCACCCTCCTTGCAAGGAGTAAACGTCACCCTTCCAGTCAACACTATCATCAAAAAATACCCCAAAGTTGGTGAGTGGATTGCGAGTTTCCTCAGGAATGTAGATTTTTTAAGTTTCCATTTGTTAAACAGTCAAGGTTCTTCATATATAGAATTTACGTACTGTGACATTGTTATAGCTAAAACCCAAGACCGCGCTATATAGATGTGGGCGCTTTAGTTAGCATAGTTTCCACTAAATTAAAAGCAAAGTTGACACAAAACATGATGTAGACACCAGATGGTATATGAACCGCAGGAACAGCTATCACAGTCTCTGAGGGAGTTTACAGCATGCTACCATTACAGTTTCGGGTTGATTGTCATTGTAGCTCTGGCGATAGTGTTGTCAAACATCCAGTATGATATGTTAATTGGGACTTCTTTCATGTGACACTTTGGGACTATCATTGATATGATGGCGGAGACAATTGAGATTTTGGGCCAGCGGATGCCAATATAATCTACCTCTAGTGGAATGCCAAAGATCCATTGCATATGGGACAAGTTAAACTTGCCTATAGTGAAGGTGCAATTCTGGTGTGCTACCATTAATTAAAGAGGAAGACCCAGGCTCTCCACGATCAGATATATAAATATCAAGATTTGCCTCTGAGTGGCCAGTCCTATTTCCATTCCCTCCGTTCATCAAGTAATAGTAAACACTGTGTTAGAGGTAAAAGTACTAGACGGTCTCTATGGGGAAGTTATTGACCATTACCAGCAATCACGGATTGAGCCTCACATGGCTCCAGGCATTATACTATGAGGTCATGGGGAAATCAAGGTTCTACTTGTAAATCTACAAAAGGAACCATTACAAATCCACCAGCATCAAGTAGTGGCCTATTTACACTTAACTTCTGTTGAGGATGTCCTTCAGGTTCATAAGTTTGGGTTTCTGGATAAATTTTATCAACCTGTCAAGCCGCAGCCTAACATAATGTTGGTGGTGCCACACAAAAATTTAGTTGGGTTAACTTAAGAAAAGAAGGATTAGATAATATCTTTATTTGAAAGATATAAGGAGATTTTCACTATTCATAACTATAATCTAGTTTTGTTTGGGGTGGTTCATCAATTGGACATTGGAGATCATCCTCTCATCAGGTCACGGCCAATCTTCTAATTTAGGGCAGCTGAGGAAATAGTGACCAAAAAATTGAAAAGCTTCTGGAGCAAGGGATGCTCAAACCGTCAAAGAGTCCATGAGCTTTGCCCATCTTAATTATCAAAAAGAGATGGTACCAACTTGGTAGTAATGGACTACTGGAAGATCAACAGCATCACTAAGAAGTATTTCTATCCCTTGCTACATATTAATGATGCTTTGGATCAGTTAGGGGGAGCTTGTTACTTCTCAGCAATGGATCTTATATCAGGCTACTGGCAAATCAAGTGCCATGGAGAAACAGGAGAAATGCGCCATTATCACGTCCAAAGGGCTTTTTTAACCCACCCATATGCCACAGAGGCTGTGTAGCTCCCTGGCCACATTCCAACGGGCCATGAACACCATTGTTGCCGATTTATAGCTGTTGTGTGTTCTCATGTATCTCAACAATATCAATATTTTTTGTGTAAGTACTCTGAGTACCTTAACTATCTGGAGGAGGTATTCTGCCAGCTTGCTGAGGCCAAAATCAATATTAAGCTCCACAAATGTCACTTCATCAAGGACTAACTGGAGTAACTTGGGTTTGTTAGACGCAAAATGGGCTGAAACCCCAACCAGCTAAGGCGGACGCTATTCAAAAAATGACTCTGCAGAATAGTAAGTGGTATATACAAGTATTCTTGGGGATTATTGTCTACTATCGATGCTTTATCCCCAACTTCAGTTGTATTGGGGAACCGCTATTTGAGTTGTTAAAAAATGCTTTGTTAAAATGGATGAAACACCATCAACATACTTTTGATACACTTCGGATGTTGTTAATCAATGTGCTGGTGCTATGCTACCCAAATTTTGATAAGATTTTTATTGTACAGATGGATGCGTCCCTTTTCATTGTTGGGGAGGTTCTATCCCAACAAGACAATGAAGTGGAGGATCACCCATTTGCGTAACGCAGTCATAACATGAACTGTCATGAACGCAATTACACCATGACTGAGTGAAAGTTCTTAGCAGTGATATACGCTTGAAAGAAATTCATGATATATTTTCATGGAGTCAAGTTCAAAGTCGTTATGGATCATTCTTTACTACACTGGTTGCAGAAATTTAGGGAGTCTGAAGGACGCCTAGCTAAATGGGCCCTCAAACTGAAGGCTTACAAATTTAAGATTTTTTGACCTGGAGCCAAACACTAAAATGCATACTTCTTATCAAGATTATTAACAATTGCAGTTATGGCAGATCTCAGTGATGTAATGTACAGCAAAATGCTCAGCGGTCAATACAAAGATGAACTGCCACAAGAGATAAAGGCATTAAATGAAATGTAAGCCAATACCTTTCAATGGAAGGTGAGTTGTACGAGCAGATTGGTGATTCTACAGTGAACTTCCTGCGACCCTCTGAACAGCCTAGTTATATTATGAGCGCATATAAGGCAGTCAGACATGGTGGCGTGCGCAAGACAATGTATTTTTTGCAGCCTCAGCATTACTGGGAAAGCATGAACTTTGATGTGCTTGAAACTATCTCCTGCTGCTACCAGTGCCAAGTGGAAAATCCATTCCTCCAGAAAACCTTGTACCAATTAGTGATACTGCACTTTGCTTGGCATACAGTTTCCATTTATGTCATTGGCCCTCATCCAATGGGAGCTAAGCGACAAGTACATCCTGGTGACAATTGACCACTTAACCAGGTGGGTTGAAGCATGGGTGATACAGGATTTGGGGGCTTTCACAGTAATCAAGTTCAGAATGAAATGTATTATCCAGCGACATAACTGCCCTCAGTTCCTCCTTACTGATAACAGAAATAACTGTACTTTTCAGATCTTTCTAAGCTGAACTAGCTTATGGGCATCTATGGGGCTCTAATGGCCTCATACCATCCTGAGTCTAATGGGAAGGTAGAATGGTTAATGAGACTTTAGTGAACATACTCTGTAAATTGGTAGTGGATCGACCTTCAGACTGGAGTTCCCTCCTGTCCACTGCCATATTCGCTTAAGACATTAGCTAATATTCTGCCACAGGGAAGAGACCCTTTTAATTACTATATTGATGACACCCTGCCTTTCCAGCGCTGCTCTATGCCTGCATAGAAGATACCGGTGGAATGGAACCCCCAACAATATTTGATGACCCTAGCTGATTTGCTAATCAAATTGCAAACTGAGACATATTCGCTAAGCTTAGCCAAGAAAAAAAAGAATCAGGCTGCCAGTCAGGTATGGAGTAGCAGGCTATCCCAGTTTAAAGTTGGGTCATGGTTCTATTCCATGATCAACATGGGTTTGAGTGGAAACACAAATTTTTGGCTAGTGTCTGTATTGTCCATTTGAATGTATTGAAAATATGGGTGTTAATGCCTATATCATCAAGGACCCAAAAGTGGCCAGATTATTAACTGAGTTCACGCAAAGTTCCTCCAATCATATAAGAAATAAGAGTCTTACTATTCAGTCAGGGGGGTAATGTTGTTATTCTGATATGACTGGATGATAAGCACTTGTAGTTATGGCAGAATGGGTAGAATCCGCTTATTAGGATTTTAAGTTATGATTATTTAAGCGCCTTGGGATGAGGCGATATTGGGTTGAAAAGTAAAATATTTTATCGCCTCCAAAACAGATGATAAGAAGATGTTAAATGACAAATAATGAGATGTTGACATATGACAAATAATGACTGGATCGCCTAAAATAAGGTGATTGTGAACTTAATAAATGGTGAACTCTTCTGGAACCAAATGAGAATATGACGTAATGAATAGTCTAAGCAAAAGGGTCAGTATCGTTTAAAGTTGCTGATATATAAGTGATATGAGAAGGTTGAAAGAGTAGTATTGTTAGTAAAAGAGAGTGAGAAGACCAGGAAATATTCGCTGAAAAAAGTAAAATAAAAATAAAGAAGCGTTGGTAGGGAAATTGTTCCATATTTATTATAAGTTTATTACGTTGTTTCAAGAATGACAATCTTCATACTATTAGTTATATTGCTCAGTGGGCGTAACCCTGTGCAAAAATCCTTTGGCATATCTCTGATATACCACTGAATTTATAACAATCACATTGGTATGACAATGGCGTGGAGCACCCCAATGCTTATTGCAGCAGAAGTCTAAACTACCACAAATGAAAAAAAACATTGATCGATCTTGAGTGCTTAGCTATGAACTATGTCTACAAATAGTTATGAGTATACATGAACAGAGTGAAATTCAAGGTCGCAAACAATCTGGCTCCTTACGCTGGATACAGAATCTTCAGGAGCCAGAGGGGCGCCTCGCACAGTGGGCTCACAAGATTGAAGCTTATGGCTCCAGAATATTCACTGTCCTGGTGTGAAGCACCAGTATGATAAATGATTATTGTGACTACCAACTGTTGCCATAAATCTGACCTTGCTAACTTATTGTAAAAAAGGTGATCAGTTGCAAGTATACTGGCAAACTACCACAAATCATCTAAAAATTAGTTGGGATGAGAGCTGAAACTTTCTATAAAATAGTGAGCTATTCAAGAAGGATGATGGTGGTACTTTGAGACTCTCAAGGCTCTCTGTTTGAGCAAATATTATTATGAACATAATGAAGGTAGTAGGAAACAGATGGCTAAAAAAACTAGAATTCCTGCGACTGCAATATTATGGGAGAGCATGCACTTGGTTGTTCTTAAAATTAAAAACCTGATGCTATCAATATAGTTTGGAGAAGCCCTTTCATAAAAATATCTCCTACCTTCTGGTGAATCCCAGATCACATGGAACATGGTATCCATCAATGCTATAAGGTTTATTTTATAGGCTTGAATTGCTCTAAGTACATTAAGGTAGTGATAGATATCTGACAAAATGGATAGAGGCATGATCAATAGGAGACCTAGGGGCGGTGACTTCTGAAAAATTCATAATGTATTGCATCATGAAATGTATTAGCTGCCCGCAGATCATATTCACAGATAATGGGACCATTTTAACCTTGCATCTCTTTCAAAAGATAAATGAAATAATGGTAATCTGTGGGGAACTAATGACCCCATATCACCACCAAGTCTAATGGAACTGCCAAGCGTGTTATTAAAATCTTAGTAAAATTACTTAGTAAACTTGCAACAGATAGGCCGTTAGACTTGAGTTCTTTCCTACTTGCCACAAAATTTCACATAACTTCAGCTATCACTCAATGACTGGAAAGAGACCCTTACAACTACTCTAGGGAGACACTCAAATTTGCCTCCTCTACTCTACTCCTGTGAAGAGGACACTGATGTAATAGATCCATAACATTATCTGGTGACTTTGACGTCCACACTAATTAAGCTCCAGACCAAAGCTTACTCAACTAGCTTGGCCAAAAGATTATGGACCTTGATTACAATCAATGATGGCATGGCATATGTTGGGATTTTTTTTCAACCTTTCCATCCTCCTAGAATACCATGGATCGCTAGGGGATAATTCCTTATGGTGAGTGAATTGGATATCGGTTGACCCTGATTTTAGGCTAATACCGTTGTGAGGACTTTAGGTAATTTGCAAGGTTCAGATCTGTCAGGGTATTAATTTGGGAAAATGCTTAAGATCTTGTCAGGAAGAGTTGCCAACAAAATGGGGGTGTCTGTTAGTTAATCAATAATTAACTATCAAGTGTACCAATTGGAAAATGTTAGGTTTTCTTCACTGACCAATTGGAAATTTAATGAGCAAATTGTGAGGTGAGTTATGCCAACTGCAACTAGCAAGTTGATCAGGTGGTTTGTGACCTGCCATAATAGATAACAAGTCCCATCACTTAAGCAGGTCTCTCACCAAATATGGTTGTTTTGCTGGGATTGAGTGGAGAAAGTTAGGGATATGTTTTCTGAAAATGTCTATTTTAGGTCTCAGGGATGTCTGATAGAGGTTCTAACCAAATGGAGAAAACCATCAATGGTGAGATGCCAAAAGGAAGTTCAATGGCAACGGCTGTTTGTTCATGGCTGAGGTGCTAACTAAGGGTTGGGTGCCAAATTCCCTCTATAAATTCCTTGATAATTCACTTTAATGCAGATACCAAGTTAGTAGAAATTTTTTATTGTGTCAAGTTCTACTCATTTTCAGGACATATTTCTATGTGTTATAATTGGGGGCTCTTTAGTCAGATAAAGAGTAAGGATCGAGGATCCTTAGAAGAAAAGCTGAATTTAGATGGGAATTGCTGCAGGCTTCATGACACAAGAGGAAAGCCCATAAACTTCTGGATCTGAGCAGTGGATCAAGTTAGGTGGATAAGGGTAGAAGTCCTCACAGATGATATCAAGAATAATTCGTGGATAAGTACAAGTCTAGCGTTGGACCAGAATGTGTTATCTATACAACTATGTATAATAGTCTTCACTATTATCAATCAAATATCAAATACTTTCAGAAAACACGAATTGTGCACATACCAAACCTGTGCAGTTAATGATTGGGAGCTAACAATTGGAGAAGGACCCAGGATTGTAACATTTTATACTCATGCAAAGAGTAGCTAACTGGGGCCAATAATAGCCAACACCCAATTTTTGACAATTGGTGCTCGCTACAGGGAGAAGTTGAGTAATATACTTCAATCAAGATGTCATATAAGGAAGGGGTCGAACATGTTTCCAATTTTGGTAATGAGTTACTAGGAAAAGAAACATCATTGAGAAAGGAAAATGGAGATTTAATCCGAGAATTTATATTCTTAAAGTTGAAATGTGAAGTGGATCACGTTTAATTGTGTTCACTCAGCTCTTATGTGGAAAGATTAGGGTTGCAAATCAAAGAACTGAAGAATCAAAGCTGCAAATTTACCCCTATATGGCTAACAACGCCAAAGAAGATATTCAAGATTTGGGAAAAGGACTTGCAGCCTAGATATGGAACTGTCTAGTGCTGCAAGAGAACCTGTTCCACTAGACATCTAATTGATATAAAGATTATCAGCATGGCCAGCTTGGATTGAAATTGGGTCTGATTGCAATAGTTTTGAGTAGCGAGGTGTTTAGATGAGACACTATATGAAACAACGGATAAAATTGATATAAAAATCAATCAATTCAGAGTATTTATTGCAATATCAATGAAGAGAACGTGGTCAAAAAAATAAACAATTTATCCAAGATAGTGGAGGGAATAGTTAGACCCAATATTTTTCCAATAAATGAGGCAGAAATTGCTGGAGACGAGGATCATCAAATCAAGACTAAATTGGATAAAGTTAACATATATATTTAATTTTCGTGATTTGGGGATTATTTCCGAATCCATCAGTGGATTTACTTTAGACATTTTGGATGACAAAAAATGACAAAGATCGTTTTTAAGAGAAAAAAAGATAAGAGCAATTGTGGACCATCTAGTACTAAAAAAAGATAAGAGCTATTGAATGGAACAGCCAATTAATGCAAATTCACAATTTTGTGAAACATAAAGACTCAAGTATCATTTGCTGAAATATGAAATGAAACTAACACCTGTCAGAAGAATGACAAGTTGGGATTGTAGGTACTTAAACAAAACATTTAAAAGTATTGCTAAAGTCAGCAAGTGTTGCCTATACATGAAGAAACAGCGTTGCTGGTCATATAGTGAAGGAGGTTAATATTAAAAAACTGAAAGTAATGGATCCAAAAGAAAAAATTGCAATGTTCCCAAAGGACTGAACCATTAAAATGTTTATATCCGGAAATTTTGATTAAGTCCTAAAAGAGGACCACTGAACCAAATTATATGATTAAGTCTTAAAAGAATATAATTTTAAAAACATGAAAACAGGTAGGTCAAAGTAACCTCAGAACCTATTTTGCAGAAGGGGAAAAGAAGGACCTTTGAACCTAATTGTAGATTAAGTCCCAATGCAAAAAAATAAAAATAGAAAAAGGGGAAAATATATATATATATATATTGAATATTAAAAATTCCACATTTGGGACCCTTGATGTTATGGGATTACCAGCTGGGGCGGCCAAGAGTATCAACGTACTGGTCAATTGAGAGAAACTCGCTGATATGATTGCAGGACAGTAGGAAGTGCTTAAACTATTTGTCAAGTATTGGGAAATATTTTCCCAGGATGACCATGATTTGGGATGTGTGAGAAATGTCATCCACAAAGTTGACACCCAGAAAATTTGTCAATAAGGATGATACCAATTTGATGGTTGAAGGATGCCAAAGTGATAGCAGAAGAAGAGATCGGCAAATTAGTGAAGCATGGGCTTCTAGTTCAATCATTGAGTCCCTGGGTGAGCCCTATTCTTATTGTGAAAAAAGGACAGCTCTAATCAGGTGGTGATCAATTATCAGAAGCTGAATAAGATTACAAAGAAGTAATTATATCCACAAGCACAAATCAATGATGCAATAGATTAATTGGGAGAAGCAAAGCATTTCTCTGAAACGGATCTGATATTAGGATATTGGCAAATTTGTTTTGCCAATAGAAGACAAGGATAAATGTACGGTCATCACCGCGCAGGGGCTGTATCAACCAACTAGGATATCCCAAGGTCTTTGCAATGTGCCTGCGACGTTATAAAGGGCCATGGACACCATATTGGATGATTTTAAGTTGCCATGTGCCCTGATGTATTTGGACGATATAAATGTGTTCAGTAGGACATTTACTGACCATTTACACCACTTGAAAGAAATCTTCAAGAGACTATTCATGGCTAACCTGAAGATTTAGCTGAGGAAGTGCCACTTCATCAAGAAAGGGTTGGAATATCTGGGATTTGTTATCAACTTTAGTGAACTTCAGCTACAAGCCTAGAAGATTGAGGCCATAGAGTAAATGGTCTTCTTAAGAAGTGTCGAACATATCCAAGTGTTCCTTGGAATGGTCAGATACTACCAAAGATTAAAATGGGATTTTGTGAGAATTGCTGAGCCCCTCTTTCATTTTCTGAAGGATCTGAAGAAAGGATTCATTTGGAATGAAGAGGCCTAGAGTACTTTCAATGAATCACACCGGTATTTGATATATTCTCTGATATTGATATATCCAAATTTAATTAAAAATTTATAGCACAGACCAATGCTTTGTTAATGGCATCAGCGCCATCCTGAGTTAAGTAGATGAGTTCAGGGATGAGCATATGGTAGCTTATGTGATCCAGATGTTATAAGCTGCTGAAACGAATTACACCGTTACTGAATGTGGATGCCTTGTAGTAATTTATGAATGTAAACAGTTCCAGATGTATATTCATGGAATGCACTTTAAAGTGGTGATGGACCACTCTTTTCTGCATTGGCTGAATAATTTAAGAGAACCAGAAGGACGTCTGGCCCAATGGGCATAAAAGCTACAGTCTTACAATAATGAGGTAGTTCACCAAGCAGGAGCTTCTCATCAGAATGTGGATGGCTTATTGAAGTTACCAATGGTCCAAGTGGTATACCTGAAAGCGGATGAGCTATTCCAGAGAATGGTTGAAGGAAAAATCAGGAACGAGCCCTGAGAAATCCAAGGTGCGCTTTTTAAAGTGATGGAAAACACTGATACTAAGGATGGACAAGTTTTAGGACTATTGATGGAAAACAATTACTATTTCTAAGACTTGTGAAACGAGTAGCAATTTTTCAAGCTTAACATAAGGTTTTTGGGCATAAAGGCCTGAGGAAGACAACTGATCACAATTGCTTTTCTATTACTGGTAGTCTATCAACAACAATGTAGCGGATTATCTAGCTTTTTGTGTGGAGTACTAGTTGCACAAGCCTCACAAGAACACAACTGGATATCGACTGATCCACCATGGATTTTCATGGCACATGGTGTCCATCAATGTTATGGGACATTAACCATTAGTACAGTGGGAGTCAAATACATTATAGTTGCTGTCAACCATCTGATGAGATGGGTTGACATGAGGACCTGGCAATAGTGGACGCTACCAGCACTGTAAAGTTCATCCAGGATCAAGTAGTATACTGACATGGATGCCCACAGGTCCTGCTTAGTGATAATGGGACAAACTTCACGTCTCATATGATCCTGTTGTTGAATTAAATAGTGAAAATCCTGAAGTTGTGAATGTACCTTACTGACTGGAGATGAACGGACTTGTGGAATGGGTCAATGGAACGCTGGCCACAACGCTGAGGAAGCTTGTCACAGAGATAGCTTCCACATGGGGAAATACCTCAGTTTGGTGACGTTCATGTATAACATATGTCATCATATGGCAACGGAAAAAACTCCATCAAATTACTATACAGAAGCAAGGCCACGTTACTGACAATTCTATATTCAGTGGGTGAACCAACATTGGTATTGAGTGCTGAGCATTACTTGCTCCAATTGTCATATATTCTGATTGAGATAAAATTGCAAGCATTTTATATGACATTGAAGGGGAGAATCAAGGCTAAAACAACGGATGACAAGAACTAACCAGCATTATCAAAATACTGAGTAGGTGAAAAAGTTGTTTATTGTGGTATGCATAGTTTTGGAAGAAGAAACAAGCTAGATGCATTGTAATAAAGTCAGTTTGAGATTATTGCTAAGATTTCGATGGAAGCTTATTTATCAAGAACCTCTTAGATGGTAGGTTTGTGAATTGAGTCCATGCTAAATATCAAAGTAGCGGATCAAAGAAAAATTAAAAGAGTGTTCCCAAAGGACCGCTGAACCATTGAGATGGTTGTCCTGATAGTATTTGTTTAAGCCTAGAAAAGATACTGCTTAACCAACATATATGGTTAAGTCTTAAGTATTAATAACTCTGAACCATGGAAAACTGGTAAGTCAAAGTATACCTTAGGCCAGTTTTGGAGAATAAATAAAAAATGGACCGCTGAACCAAGTGAAGATTAAGGCCCATATAAAAAAGAAAAAATTAAAGAATTAATAAAAATGTAGTAAAAAACCATTAAAAACGCACAGAAAAAAATATTTTTATAATTTTCTATTCATTATCCTGACTTGAGGATGATTGCGCCTATGTCATCTCTTGGGAGAGGGAGTATGTATAACAGTAGGGGTGAATAAGCCATTGAACTCTATGTGAAATTGGACGCTAGCAAGATCTAGACCTACTCAAAGCCAAGTTTTTTGAGCGGAGGCTGGTCCTCATGAGAACACGATGAGGGGAAGAGAGATAAAGATATCAGTTCCTTCTAAACGAGATCCCCCATATCAAGGAGGTAAGCAAAAAGCAAGATTAGGCAGTCTGTGAATAGCCCTGAGTAATCCCAATATAGCACTGGAGCTAGAAAAATTGGTCTTGAGCGTTTGCCGATGGGCTTTGTCAAAAACACTAGACATATAAGCCAGCATTGAGTAAGGGATGCTAGGTGGGGGTTGGTAAATTATGCCCCCAATCACGTCATAAGGGGAAGATACTGTTGTGACGCGCCAGATTTGAGATAGTCATGAAGGGAGTGGACGGCATCCTGCAGACAACAACTATGAGCTTCTTGTATGTGAATGCAGAATATTCAAGGGAATCTGGAAGAGGCTGGAAGCTTTGTGGCCCAACTTCAAAGAACTTGGCCATCAAAATGAAGCGCATAGGCTGCAATGTCTCAATCCAGAAATTTTTTAAGATCAGAGGGGTTTAGAGCTATGGACAGAGCTTTGATCACTCAGTTTCTCAATTCTGCATAGGGGGAGTTCAAAAGTTTGAGAATTCCAATAACCAGTTTGGTTGACAGAACAGCTGGTTTAAAAATTGGCTGAGTCCAAAGAAACTCCAGAATAAAGTCATACCCATTAAGTTCACATCATTAAAATATGGAGGGCACTGCTTAAGGAGGTTTGGCAATGATAGTAGGAGTATCTGCGAAAGGAGCTGAATCCAAAAGAGTATGAAATCTAATTTTGGAATCAACAACAGAGGGAGGATTGGCCGCAAGTCATTCAAGACAATTGCTAATCTGGTTTCATTGAGGTTGGTTACTATTTCCAGTAATTCTGCGGAAGGACTGGCTATGGGTACTTACTAGGAGTATGAGTCCTAGAGGGACCATAGAAGAGGTTTCATCATAGATATTGACTCATCAGTTGGAAGAGCTGAGCATTTTTATCAGACAGGCTTGAGCAGTTGCTGGTTCCTAGATTCCATCTTTGACATATGAGGTGGACAAGAGGTGGGATGTCAAACTTTTTATAATAATTAACATTATTCACTTTGGTATCAATTGAGCTATAATTTTGAAGAAATTAATCTCAAAATTAATGATATATACTCTTCAGAAAAGAATTTAAGAATTATATAAACAAAGAAGCCATTATGAGACAATAACAAGTGCAATTATAATTGAGCTTTCCTAATTATGCAGTAAGATAAGCATTGAAGGCAGTGATCTTCTGTCAAGGATGAGAAGGAAGATCAGGAAATAGAGGATGCTGAACCAAGATCCTGAGTATGACAATGGGTCATATGCCCTGATTGGGGGGAAACTAGCTTTCTAGGACTAGTACTTTCACAAGTAAATCAATCAGCCTAGAATTACAGTGGGTTCTGGGGACAGCGCTCTGAGGAGGTGGTAGTGAGGAAAAGAAAGAGAACCTCATGCTGAAGCTATCCAAAGCAGCGTTGATTATAGATTAGCTGTGCTCTTCTAGAAACTTAGAAATATTTGACTTTGTCCAAGGTGGTATTCTCCTTTCCCAATCACATTCTAGCTGGAAATCTACGCAAGATGGTGGATGTGTTGGGATTTTTGACCACCTTTCCAGGCTCCTAGATTACCATGGATCTCTAGGGAATAACTACCTATGGCGAGTATGTTTGATATTGGTTGACCCTGTTTTTTGCGCTAATAATGTTTAAGTGTATTTAGGTAATTCACCAGATTCAGATCCATCAGGGATCAATCCAGGTGAATGCAAAAGATCTTGTTGGGCTGAATTGCTGACGAAATGGGGCATATGATAGTTGATCAATGATTAAATATCGGGTGTACCAAATGGGATTGGTCAGGTTTCTTAGATGACCAATTGGTAATTTAAGGAGCAAGTTGAAAAGTGAGTGATGCCAACTGCAACTAGCAAGTTAATCAGTTGGTTAGCTACAGGCCATTATTGGATAACAAGTCCCATTACTTAAGCAAGACGCTTTCCAAGTATGGCTGGTTTGCTGGAATCAAGTGAGAAACATTAGGGAGATGTTTTCTGACTCTGTCCATTTTGAGTTTAAGGATGTCTGATAAAGGTTCTAACCAGATGGAGAAGACCATCAATTGTGAGATGTCAAGAGGAATTTCAATAGCAATGGCTGCCATTTTTGGCTTAAGTGCCAACTGAGAGTTGGGTGCTATATTTCTTTATAAATTCTTTTGATAATTCACATTAAAAAAGATACCAACTTAGTAGAATTCATTATAGATTTAAGTTCTATTCATATTTAGGAAATTATTGCTGTGTGTTATAATTGGAGACTATTTTGTTGGATAAAGCGTATTTATTGAGGATCTAGAAGAGAAACTGAATTTATATGGGAATAGCTGCATGCTGTGTCACAATCGGAAGGGCATAAACTTCTGAATCTGAGCATGGATAAAGTTAGGCGGATAAGGGTAGAAGTCCCTATAGATGACATCAAAGATAATTTATGGAGAAGTACAGGTCTAGCACTGGACCATAATGGTTTATCTATTCAACTATGGACAGTAATCATCATACTTTTATCAATTAAATATCAAATACTATCAGATAACACAAATTGTGCTTTTACTGAACCTGTGCAGTTAACAATTGGGAGCTATCAATTGGGGAAGGACCAGGATATAACATTTGGTACTAATGTAAGACTAGCCAGCAGGGACTAATAATAGCCAACTCATAATTTTTAAACAGAATACTTACACAGTTTGAGATTGAAGAGCATGTCCTGATTCATGACAAGATTGTATTCAGAAAAAGGATAAATCAACCAACATATGGATTGGACTTTTCAAAATAATAGAGAAAACGACCACTAATACCTATGTGATTAATTAGCCAGTGAGCTTCCAAATTGTTAACTGAGTACATGCTAAGTTTCTTCAGCCATACAAACTCTATAAAAGAGAAGAAAAAATACTAATAACTAAAATAAGTAAAAAAATAAAAGAAGCAATAAACAATAATAATCTATGAAACTATATGCACTATAACAGAAAATCAGATAACAGATCTGCGCACTTGCATCTGCATCACAACTATCTTTGATGCCAACAGCCTTCTCTAGCTGCCTCCCATGATAACCCTGACAGAACGTCCAGTATGGGAGCACCATATACAGTGAGCACATTGGGGAATTAAGCAACAGAAATAAGATGTTGGACAGTGTTGCACATCACCGTGTACCTTGCCATTTTATTTATGATTTACTAATGAAAGAAAATGTGGCGTTACCAGCATATGATTGGTCAATCATGGGGGGATGTCAGGAAAATAATATGACAGAGCAATAGGAGTATCTATTGCTATATTGGTTGATTTCCAAATTTGATGACCAAAAATTTTATTGTAGTTGATTAGAATTATGATATGGCAGTCAATTTCCACTGTTACGAAATCTGTTTGAAATTTAGATGAATATATACAATTCTGATTAAAAGTCCATTAAAAAATTGAATTTCAAGGAACAATAATTAGGCCTAGAAAGTCAGACTCAGATGCATGACCAAAAATGCAAACCCAACCCTCTAAAACATAATTAAAAATAGTGGAGCAGCCACAGCAATTAGTATAAAATACGCAATCTAAAGCAAAGTGGAATATTTTTGGTAAGGTTAACTAATAGTGTTAATCTGCTATTGTAGAAAGAGCCTAGCAAAAAACCCATTTATTGGGTGATAGTGTGACTTACAATAAATAAAATTATCTATATAGACATTTTTACTTCTTTATGAATATCATAATATCTCAAAGGACAGCAATTGTCATATCACCTTTCTCTTGTATCAGTGGTACTTATGTATTATGCAACCTTTCACCAGATTACATATGTTAATCCACCAGAAACACAGTAAACTGCAAATGTCAATACTTTGAGTGGTTTTTGACCCTGAGAAACAATGCCTTTTAGGCTCTAATCTATAAAGCACAGGTTTGGGTTTAGCACATATTGTACAACAAAGTTAAGAAGGTCACCCTGTTATAAACCATGCTGAGGATTATGGGTAAGTAACAACCTCTGGGCCATGAATGACCATATTTTCTTAATTAATTTTTAGCATTGCTAATTTATCAAAAATGAGTTATAAACTAGAAAATTTCTTGAATTGCCTTAAGATATTTTTATTATATGTAACCATATGTTTTTTGTTGGTCCAAGAAGATTAGTCACCATCTGATTTGGATTGGCACACATTTTCAACAGTATGAATGTTGTCCTATATACTTAGTCTGTTTAAAATCCATATTGCTTGCTTGACATGACTGTTTGAGCAATCTTACCTAGATGCTCTATAGTATCTTGGCCATTTTTTTAAATTTATGTTAGTAAGGAAGATTGGTCACCAGTTACCCAGAGCTTTAATTTACCTTTTTTGAATAAGGTTACCACAAAGTCTTCTGACCCACCAGGCAGAAGGTGAGTTTTTAGAAGACACTTATTTATGCTGGCTGTCGGACTTTTGCCCTCAAAGCTACCAGATAATAATGTTGTGGGTTTAAATCAATCAAGTAGTGGAAATATCACATTTATTAGTTGGTGATAATAATAGTGTTTTAAATAATAATAATAATAACGAGGAAATCGGCCAAAAGATTCTGGTGATTCTTGATGGAACCCCACTAATTGGGGTAACACTAGTTTGAATACCTCAAAGGTAATTAACCCATAAGTTTAGCAGTTGAATTACTCCAAACTCGCAGCAGACTATGGGACGTCCATTGTAGGGATCTCCCCCAGCCTCTACCAGTCCCAATCCAGCACTTACATGGGGCCACCCCTTTTATAGGCGTGGTCAGGGTCCCCTGATATGATATAATTTTTGAAAAAAGGGGATTGGCTTAGTTATATTAAGTCATTACCTCACGGTTATGCCTTACCCCAAAATAATTCCCCATTAATCATTCCACCTAAATGAAGTGAGTTTTTGAGCTTTGATATGCCAACTTCACATACATACTTTTTTGAACTATTCTAAGCTATTCTAAACCTATTAATGAATTTACCTCAAACCTCGCTACAGTTATGTACTGAATGATCCAAGATTGAGTAGGATGCTTTTATATTTTCCCCGCGGCACCTGATAAAAACTTAAAAACCCTAACTTTAAAAGTTTTTGTAAAAAATATTTTTATTATTTTTTGGTATCAACCCCCATTGTTGGATTTGGGTGAAATAAGAAAAAAGCGAGCATCTACAGCACCAAAAATCAAACAAGTGGTGCTCACTACAGGTTGCACCTGTATACCATCAAAATTACTTCTATTTCAGAACCAAGGTTAGCTGCATTAGAAAACCAACTAGCCAGTGCTTTGGCTCGCCTTAAAAGGCTGAGCAGCGCACTCCTCAAGGCCCTTATGGGACCTCCCCTAATATTGTCAAACCTTCATTTAGGTACAAGTTCACACCTAGTGAAGGCAGTATCGCCTCCTTCATTTATGTTTATAAATCTGCGATGGAAGGAGCAACTGACCTTTAAAAAATCAAGTTTATCCTTCCCTGCTTGAGTCATATAGCTCAAGAGATCATGGTTCCTCAAATGATTACACTTACTACCTGAGCGGAGGTTAAAAAAGCGTTGATTTATGTGTTTGGTTCCACGCAAAGTTTGCAATAGTTAAAACAGGCCTTTATGAGCCTTAGCCTGCAAGAGGGAGAATCAATCCCCTCATTTGTTAAGCAACATTATACCAAAGCTCAACCTCTGTTGCTGGCCAAAATGCTTCTACTAGATGATGCTATTGCTACTATAGTGGCTAGCTTGGCGTCATATCCCTCTTTAGCCATGCATATCTCCTCAGTTAAGCATACCTTTAAATGGTACGGGATATCAAAGAGGTATTACTATCAGTGTCTTACTTCTATGAACCTGAACCTCTGCAAAAAGCTCCAAAGCGAGAATCAACTTTGACCCTTTAGCCTCTTCTATGGCTGTATCCCTATGGAGACCAGCTTCTGCAGCACTTCAGCGACAAATTACTCCTCCCCATGTGAGGATAGCCAGGAAATATTGTCAGTTATGGGGCAGCGCTCCCCTCTAAATTCAGGTTTAAAAATTCAGCTGGTGAAGTCAGTTAGTACTTACCCTGGTTCCACTCTTGCCGAGCAGTCTATTAAGTTAAGTAATGCATTACAACCACCTAAGCCAATGCCACAATCATCTTCAGCCTCAACTTCAGCCGCCTTTAGTTCAAAACCTGCCATTATGGGGCAGTCCAAGCTGATCACTCCTAAGGCAATGATCAAAGCCTACACACTTCCACCGTCTCCCCCAAAAGCTGTTACAACCACGATGCTCCCTTCAAAAGGCAAACGGTAGATGATAGTGATAAAGCCCTCCCCTGTGAGGAAATTAAGCCAATTTCTCAGCCTTCTTTTTGTAACTCGTTGAGGTGCATTGATAATCCCTCTGATGATGAGTCTGAAGGGGTGGTGAAGATGCAGGCTATTATGTTTTGGGTGCTCTAATGGAAGTGCAGGTTCCAGATAGGTTGAGGCCTGAATGGATTGATATGGCCATAATACCATGACGAACTTATCTTCAACAGTTGTTGAGGTTTTCAGAGGTGAACAATACCACTAGTGATGCAGACCAGCTTATTGGGACAGTGATCCTCTCCACTCAGCAGGTTCATACCCTCCAATCTATTAAAAATAACTACCCTGCGATGACTCAACGCCTTGCCTCCACTCTCCATTTGAAGGAGGTCCTCGCCCTCCCCCCTACTTTTGGTACCACCATAATCAAGGTAGAGGTTGTTATCAATGGAGTGCGCGTTCTAGCCATCCTTGATATGGGTGCGCCAGTGAACGTGGTCTCTTCAAGTCTCATCAAGAAAATTAAGTTGGCGCCTGACCTGGACTATTCACAAGAGTTTGGAACTTCAGGGCCTAATAATACGCAAGCTATTGGAGCATATCTTCTCTACATATACAAATTGGGAAGATCCTAAAAGCTGCCCATGATCTAGCATTAACCAATAAAGCCTACGACCTACTCATTGGCACACAATTTATGATTGATTATGACGGAATCATCAATATGAAACAGGATTTCTCTCCCTTCTAAACTATGAAGTTCCTCTAGTCTTTACAAATAATGAGCCTAAGAAGATGGAATATACATACATAGTTGAGTATCCTTCTTTGGCCCTCACCATTTCATACACCACATCAGGCAGAAACACTAAAAAGCTGTCTGACTCTGTGGATGGTTCATAAGGCATTCCATTGTATGCGTCAGAGGAGGTATTAGCCAAAGCGGGTGAACAAAAGGTGATGGACACCAAAATTACTATGCAAATCCTCGCAACTGCCTTCTGCACTTAACAAGCATTGATAGAATAAGCCCTTTGGAACACAGGTGTTGCCAGGTATCCTATACCCCTCCTACTTAGATCTATCAACCTTCTGCTGGGGAATCTCACTAACAAGGACATGGTTGTAAAGAAGCGTCAAGAGATTGGAAAAGCCCTGTTGCTTCCCATTGACGACATCCAACAAGTCCATTATATTGGGTCTATGCTAGATATGGGACTACCCACTGACCAAATAATAGGCGCTTTGCCCAACGTTTAGATTTGCTGATGACCTAACTCCTGATGAACTTAATAAAGTTCATTCCTTACTGGAATCATATAGTGATATTTTCTCCAAATCTAATAAGGACTATAAGCATATGAAGGGCTGGTGACACACCATTGATGTTGGCGATGCTAAGCCTATTTGATACAAGCCTTATTGGTAATCAAAAGTTGAGGATCTCCAGATGAGGATAAAGCTTAAACAGCTTCTGGACACAGGGCTGCTGGTGCCGTCCCAAAGCCCTTGATCATCCCCGCTGTCACTAATAAAAAAGAAGAATGGTGGACATCAAGTAGTTATGGACTACCATAAGTTGAATAATCTCACAAAGAAGGACAGCTACCCAAACCCACAAATTGATGACCACTGCCCAACTCTCTGGGTATAAGTTCTTTTCTACCATGAACATGGCTAGCGGATATGGGCAAAAGGACCTATCTCCGCAAGACCAGGAAAATTGTGCACTTATCTTCAGAAAGGGTCTTTTCCAACCTACCCAATTACCACAAAGGTTGTGCAATGCACCCGCATCTTTCCAGCGTTCAATGGATCACACATTACAGGATCTAAAGTTTAGTTGCGTGATTGTATACCTAGACAATATCACCATCTTATCCCAAACCTTTAATGAGCACCTTTCTCAATTAAAGGAAATTTATCAGCATTTGCGGGCCTCTCACATTAAGCCAAGGCCCTCCAAATGTACATTCTTCCAAAAAATTGGACTTCCTGGGTCACGCCATCTCCTCAGATGAGATCCAGTTCCTCCAAGATAAGGTTGAGGCAATATCCAAGATGCCTGCCCCCAAAACCCTATGTGATATTCAGGTGTTTGGGCATGATGGGGTACTACCATCATTTTATCCCCAAATTCGCTCAGCTCAGTGAGTCCCTCATACACCTTCTAACTAAAAATATTTCTTCCCATTGGGGAGTGGAACAACAAGCTGCTTTTGAAACACTAAGAAAGCTGCTTCAGAAACGGCCAATAATCCGCCACCATGATTATAGTAAACCCTTTATGCTGTTTACTGATGCTTCTGATTACGCAGTTGGAGCTATCTTGGCCCAACTGGATGAGCATGGGGTTGATCACCCCATTTATAATTCAGCAAGAAGCTTTCAAAGGCAGAACGCAGTTATAGAGTCACTGAGAAGGAATGCCTAGACATCTTGCTTGCTGTTAAACACTATCGCCCTTTCTTATATGGGACCTCATCTAAAGTGATTACTGACCACGCCTCTTTAATGTGATTACAGAATATGAAAGATCCTACTGGGCTGTTGGCATGCTGGGCTTTAAAACTCCAGCACTATGATATGACCATTGAGCAGCAAGCTGAAATGAGCCGCATGAATGTTGATGGGTTGACTCAGTTGACATATTTTTCGCTTAGATAATAGTAAAGCAGAGCGGCTACATGATCTTCTAATGACCCCTGCTGCTTGACAGATGAGGACGAAGCAGTTTAGAAGATGATAGCTCGCCATTTCCATGACACGAAGGTGGATAATGACCATCTATACAAGAAAGTGGAAGTGAACTGGTTACCCTACCTCCGGCCTTCAGAGCGAATACCTGTCATTATGGAGTCTCACGCCCTCCTAGGGCTAGTGGATTTTGGAAAACCTATGAGTGGGTAAAAGAACGCTTCTATTGGGAAGGAATTATGGAGACCATCGTTGAAGTCTTGGATGCCTGTTTAACATGTAAGAAGCAATCCAACTTCAAAACAAAGTATCAATATCAGTCTATCACCCCTCAACAGCCTTCCACACAATAAGTCTCGATGTGGTTGTCTCTCTCCCTTAAACTATGGGTGTAAATTGATTTATCTTGATAGGAATTGATCGCTTTACCAAATGGGTTGAGGCTGTGGCTATCCCAGCTCAGACAGCAAAGGCCACGGCCACTTTCCTTCATCATTATATCTTTACCTGACATGGTTGCCCCCAAGTGTTGCTTTTCTAAAATGGTAAAAACTTCACCTCTTGAGTGGTGAAGATTCTGGCAACTTCCACGGGCGTGCAACAGCTCTTCCCCCTACAACCCTTCAATCAATGGCACCGTAGAAAGAGCTAATGTGACCTTAGTCTCTATATTACAAAAAATGTTCACTTCAGATCCCCTTCATTAGGATCAGTACTTACCAAGTGCCCTCATGGCCTACCCAATCAGTTACCACCAGATCCTTAAGATGTCTCCTTTCCGTGTATTGTATGGACAGGAACCTGGGGTGCCAGAATTATTAGCAAAAAACCTTTTCACATATAGGACTGTCCCAGAGAAAGCCATGAAGAAGGTACTTAGCACATCATTCAGCTACAATCAGAGGCTATGACTAATTTGGCCAAAACTGTCACAAAAAGAGGGTCAAGCTCTTAATGAGCTATGGGCCCCTCTTCCTTCCTTCCAAGAATCTGACTTGGTGCTCTATAATCACAATAGTATCACCCCTAGAAGGGAAAAGCTTGGGTCCATTTGGAAAGGCCCTTTTGTAGTCACTCTCAAGCGAGGAGAGGAGTACTCCATCAAATCCCTTGCTACTAGAATTACTATTAATCAAGTTCATGGCCAGTTCCTATGGCCCTATTCTTCCCCCAACATTATTGAGGGGGTGATGTCAGAAATTTGCCCTCTCAGCTACAAGATAAGAATGTTATGGGTTCATATTGGCTGAGAAGGAGAAATATCAGATATTTACTTGTTCATGATAATAATATCATTTTAAATAATAATAATGAGGAAATTGGTGTGGTTCTCTGAGAATCACTCGCTTGTTTATTATTATCCTGCACGTTTATTAGAGACAAATTGCCATAGATTGATCCTCAATAGCTCCTGTGGCTTACATTATTCAGGCCGTTCAAAACCTTACTAGGCTTATTATAATTGCCCTGGCTCTTCTGGCTGATTTTGGGCATAATTTTCCCTTCATGTTTGAAAACTTCTTCTTAGGTAGGTAGATATAAAAGCTGTGGATTTGGCGCGTCCAGCTTGTTGACACTTTCTCCAAGGGAAAGATATAATGAGAAAACCAGGAAAGAGATGAAAGAGATATATTTTTTATTGTAAGATATCTATTTGATAATCAGTCATTAGTCCAGGCGCTGGTATTTATACCTCTAGGGAATCTCTTGTCCACATTCAAGTACAAAATTTCAACAGATATTTTACCACCTTATTCTGCCCTTGAACTGATACGACTGAGACCTTTTCTTGGGTTTATTGGTGGCAAAATACTTTCAAAATCAGGAGGATTTCAGGCACAAAAGTTTGCTATTAAAGCATGCAAAATTTTCATAGGATCTTCTTGTTTTGAGTTTCGTTATACTGCTGACAAAATACACCTTCTGTGAAATTCTTGCCGCGATTAAAGTAGATGATGTACCTTTAATTGGGACATTGTCAGGCCTCTCTCAATAGCAATAGGTAATCCCAATCAGGTGGTCCATGTGTAAGTGGTATCATGCTGATTACATGGATTGACATACAAATTTCTCCCTAGGTCAAAAAAGTGATTACGTTTTTCATTCATCTGATGGTCCATGAGTTTTTTAGGTGTTAACTTTGGGTCAGTAACAAACGATTTTATATACAAGTTAGTTAAATGTGTTCCAAATAATTGGGATCAATTGCCAAAATTTGATGCATAGGAAATCAGCAATATTGTGAGAGCATATTCAGCATGAGCATTTTGATAAAATACTTGATCAAATTGACTTTGAGATATTCAGCCCAAATTATGTAATTGCAATAGGCTTTGAGGTTAGAGTATGGGTGTTAGATCAAGCATTGAAAGGATAATTGGCCCAATATGATGGTTGTCAAAGGTTTATTTATGAGTCAACCACCAGAATCTGACATTTCCCACCTCTTGACTAGAACATAAGCCCTAAGATTCCCAATTAGCATTTGTTGGTCTGTTATCATTGTCCCAAATGCCCAATGAGCATGGAGTTGGGTTTTCTATTTGGTAACTTCAGCCCAAACGCCCAATGAGTCTAAAGTATGATCCTCTTATTGTTATTTAAGCCTAAATGCCCATCAAGTCTGAAGTTGGATCCTCTCACCATCCTCAAGTGCAAACTAAAATATTAATTAGAATAAAACTATCATATAAGTATATTTTTTGGTTTTTTTTCTGCTTTTATGTTTTTTTCACTTTTTATTTTCTTAATTGGCCCGCTTATTGAACCTTCCTGGGAATTTTGCATGGACTTGGTTGTATATATGACCAGTCCTAATGTCCTTGATTTTGTATATGAACTTTGACGTTTTCTCAATCACTTCAAATGGCCCAACCCAAATGTAATCTAACTTTTGAAATCAGCCTGATTTTTGAGTATCACAAAATAGAACTTCGTCGTTAAACTTTGAATTTGGCCAGTGTGTAGCGATTCTCTAAGTCCTTTTAAAGTTGGGCCTTTTTCTTGGCAAAACTGTTGTCAAAGGCTTGAGCTTTAGTTTGATTAAAGCATCCACAAGTTTCTCGATATACTAAGGATAAGTGTTTTGCCAGGATCCTCTAGGGCCAAATATAGCAGCGTTGGTAGGGCTGGGTGTCTTCCATATAATAATTGAAATGGAGAAATCCTGGTTGATGAACGGTAGGAGATATTGTAGGAGAAGACTGCCAAACCTAAATAAGTACTCCATTCAGATGGTTTGCCCGATATTAATTTACAGAAAATGTTCACCAATGTACCATTTGCGCGCTCAACAGTCCCATTAGTTTCGGTGTGATAGGGAGTAGAAAGCACACCTTTTACTCCCATTAGTTGGTTGAGCTTGTCAAGGACATTGGCAGTAAAGTTGGTTCCACTATTGGTCAGAATAACCTAGGGGACTTCCACATTTTTGGATGATGTTTTAAGGATGAACTTGGCAGTAGTTGCCGCTCCAGCTTCCTGAATGTCCTTGGCCTTGACCCATTTGGTCAAGTGGTCAAAGGCTATAATTATGTACTTGTCCTTCATATTGCTTTTTGGAAGTGGGCCAACAACATCGATACATAAAGTGTGCCAGGCGAAATTGGGCTGAATAAACTGATAAGATGTGCTTTTTCAGAATGGTTTTTCGCCTTGGCACTCTTCACAGCATTCTAGCATTTCTTAGATGTCAAAATGCATTGACTCCCAATAGTAGAATTGCTTCAGATGCTCTTTTGTTTTCTCAAATCTGACATGACCTATGGCCTTATGCGCTGCCATTATTAGGTCTGTTTGGGCTGATGAATTAGGGAAAATACACATTTTTGTCCTTGATGATCTTGTAAAGCGTCCTGTCTTTGATGGTTGTATTTTTATGTAGATCTGATAATATTTTTTGGACAGATTTGGGCTCATCTTTATACTCTCCACTGATCAAATTCATAAACAACTCATCAGTGGCCTGACTAAGTGTTGCAATGGTGGGTAGTTGGGATAGACGGTTGGCGTTTTGGTGTTTTGCCCCATCTTGATGTTCAATGGTGTAGTCATAAGCTTGTGCTTTAATGCCAAGAGGGCTAATTGGCCCTCAGGTTCTCTTAAGTTGTTTAAACATCTTAGGGAAGCATGATTGGTAACAACTTTAAAATGAGTTCCATGAAGGTAGACCAGAATTTCTTGCAAGCATATATGATGGCTAAACATTCTCATTCCATCACTGTGTAGTTCCTTTCATGAACGTCAAAGGTCTGATTAGCGAAGATAACTGGATGTTCTTCACCACCTTCTCCAACTTGGGTTAACACAGCCCCTACTGCTGTTAGGGATCATCAGTTAGGACAATAAATTTGCAATCAAAATCTGGGTATCAAAGAACAGGCATGCCTAATAGGACTGATTGAAGTTGGTCAAATGCATCCTGGCAAGCTGGAGTCCAGTTTAATGGGACCTTATCTTTAAGCAGATAGAAAAGCGGCTCTCCAAGTTGTGTAAAGTCAGTGACAAAATTGGCAATAGTACCCAATCATGCCTAGGAATACATGAATATTGCGCTTTGATTTGGGCTGTATTGTGGAGATGGCATCAAGCTTAGAGGGTTGAGGCCAAAGACCCACTTTTTAATCACAATTCCGAGGTAAACAAGTTGGTCTTTGAAAAACTGACATCTTTTGGGCTTGTTTTTAAACTTGCAGCAGCTAGCCTTGTAAAAACCTCCTCTAAGCGTTCCAGGTGGTCGTCAAAAATGCGGCTGAAAACATTGATATCATCAAGGTACACTAGTACACATGACAATTTCAAATCTCCCAGGATTGTGTCCATTGCCCATTGGAATGTGGCTGGGGCGTCGCAGAGCCCTTGAGGCATTCTCGTCAGCTGGAATAAGCCCTCTTGGGTTATGATTGCACTTTTCTCACGCTCCTCTTCGGGAAGATCTATTTTCCAATATCCGCTGATAAGATCCATTGCTGAGAAGAACTTCACATCCCTTATCCTATCCAAGTTGTCGTCGATTCATGGCAGTGGGTATGAGTCCTTCTTTGTGATGTTGTTTAACTTCCAATAGTTGATAACTACTAGGTTGCTTCCATCCTTCTTTTTCACTATTAAGATTGGTGCTTACCATGGACTTTTTGAAGGGACTAGCATGCCGCAATCAAAGAATTCCTTAATCTCTTTGGATACTGCTTTTTCTGATGATTTCAAGCATCTAATTGGGTGTAATAGAATAGGTTCATGATCTCCAGTATTGATTTTGTGGGTGACACCATTAGCATAACCCAAGTAGAAATCATCTTGTGTGATTATTTCTCGATATTTAGAGAATAACTCCTGAGATTGACCTTTCTCAGAGTTGGTCAGGTTAATGCGGTGCTCAAAAACCAAGATAAACTTCTTCAAGAATGAGATGCTGTCATGCACCAACTTGATAGTATGTTTAGCCAAATGAAAATCTTGGGACAACAAAACAAAGAACTCGCCAACCAATTGAATGATACCATCAAATGGCTGCAGTGCGCAGAACAAAGATTGACCAATACCTCTTGGTCTTCTCGCTGGGACAAGGATGACCATCAAGAGGGGGCATCATATGAGGAAGAATATGACGCTGGTTGGAGCTACTACACCCAGGATGGTAGTACCTGAAAAGAATATGAGTTGGAACAACACTTCCCTCAAGTAATGGCAGTACCACCCATGGAAGAGGGTCACACTACCCCTGAAGCGGCGGATTTCCCAACTCCCTACTAATCCAGCTCCTCATTGAGAAACCGCTTTTGGATCTCAAACCATTCCTCAGTATGGCCCAAAACCCTGTGAATGGGATGAGGAGGTTAATATCGAAAGGTTCCTCCATTTGACCACAATGGGAACATTCATGGTTTCTTCAAAAAGTTTGAGTTTGCAGTGGAAGGTGCATCTGATAGATGGAAGGCTAAGTTGTTAATATGTACCTTGGATGTCAGAAGCACCAATAAGCTCACCAGTTACCTCCCAAGTAGCTCAGTCACCTATAAGGACATAAAGGATACCATACTTCGCCTGTTTGGGGGTACTTCAAAGATGTCGCAGCAAAAAGCAGAATTCTTAACAATCAGATTCCGTTGAAAAAAGATATTCCTGGAGTTTGCTGATTGATTCTCAACAGAAGCCCATGTGCTGATTGGAGCAGGGTACTTAGTTGAAGCTGACGTGTGCATTGCCATGACCTATGCGGTGAAGCCATATTATGAACTTCATAATGTTATTTCACCACTTCTGGATGATGACGTACCTCTGCTCAAGATTGTACAGTTTTTGCATCATGTATCCCCTAACTTTCCGCCACTGATTATGGAATGGAAGACTACCACCGCTACTGCACCCTCTTATTCAGGAGAATACTCTTGTCCGCCTCCAGCTTTAGTTAGTAATCCTCAGCCTTTCTATAACTCTGTGCTTTGTCCTCGGCCAAATTATACTCAACAGTTCAATCAGCAACAATGGGCTGACCATGAAAGCTGTCAGCAACCCAGTTATTGACCAGGACCTAGCTACGATGACTGTCAAAAATCAGATTACTGACCTGGGGCTGTTTAAGCTGAATGACCCCAAACTTTCTGGTCTAGACCCTCTTATGATAATCAAGGACGTGGCTCTTATGGGGTTAACTGCTACAAATGTGGTCGCCCTGGTCATTTGGCAAAACTCTGCCATAACCGCCATTTGACCTATGTACACCAAGATCTATACTATCAGGGTTAAGATGGAGCGGAGTAGAGATGGGACCCTCTACCTCTGCAATACCAACTCAAAACGTCCCTGAATCAATAGTAGTAGACCCTGAAGAAGACCCTCAGTATGATGACGGACTTTTATATCAGCAGCCAGTTGGAGGAGTAAGTATAGTAACCCGAGCTCAAGCCAAGGCGGCGGCGGAAGAAGAGTCCCCAAAACTAACGCTGTATGCCTGTCAAATGCTTGATCAAGCTTCCTCGGACAAACTTGATTCTGCCACAGATGCACCAACTCTGAAAGGATTAAACGTCGCCCTTCTGGTAGATGCCATTTTCAAAGAATACCCCCAAGTTGGTGAGGGGATAATGAGTTTTCTTGAAAAAAGAGGGCCCATAAATGTTAACATATTAAACAGTCAATATTCTTCTTATTTTGAGTGTACATACTGTGATATTTTTGTAGCAAAAAATAGAGTTTGCGCTATGATAAATACTGGCGCTCCAGTCAATATAGCTTACACTAAATTGATGGCAAAGTTGACGTTTAAACCTGATGTGGAACATCGAATGGTGTTGGAACAGCTGGAGCAGTAAACACTATCTCTGAGGGGGCTTACAGTGTGCTACTTTTGCACTTTGGGTCCATTGTCATTGTAGCCCCGACAATTGTGCTGCCAAATGAAAACTACATCCTGTTAATTGGGACCGCTTTCCTGCACCATTTTAGATCTGTCATTAATATGACAGAAGAGACCCTCGCCATTCTGGGTCAGCAGATCCCAATTTACTTCATCACTTTTGGAGTACCGAAGGATCTGGTGCATATGAGCCATATCAACCCTGCCTATAGTGATGGGATGATGCCAGTTTGCTATCACTGTCTAAAGTGTAAGACTTGGCCCCTTCCCCAGCAGATATATGAATATCAAGGGATACTTCTTCGAGTGGCAGGGCCCATATCTATACCTTCTGGCCGTCAAGTCCTAGGTAACACTGAGTTAGAGGTGGAAGTGTCTAGTGGGTTGTATGGGGAAGTCATTGGGCTCTATCATCAAACATGGTTTGAGCCGCATTTGGCTCCAGGGATTATACTTCCAGGACATGGGGAGATTAAGGTTTTGTTAGTATCAGGATTCTCCCTGGATTAGGTGAAAGCCTTGTCCAGGGGGAAAATCAATATAATCATATGAAGGGCATAATTTGCAGATGGCCCAATAATTTTTGAAAATGGAGTTCAATTTTATGTTTTTGACTGGAATACTAGATTCGGGGCTTTGCCTGAATTATGCCAAATTTGGGGAATATTTTCCTTTCCTATTT
>JAKSZP010009869.1:0-43360 GCA_022478985.1 Massospora cicadina | reverse complement strand
TAAAGTATGACACAATAGACATGGTTGCACCAGCTGGTAACACGTTATACGCTTTATGAGGCTTATGTAAATAACATTTGACGCAGCATGAGATAAATTAAGTTAGATCATAGATCATCAACTCCCAATAGTAGTTTTGGCGTATATGCTCTAGGGTTTTACTTAAGGCTCCATGTCTGACAACCTTGTGGGCAGCTTAAAATTTTTTGTAATGTTAAGATAACTATGAAAGCTGATTTTCTTATTTTTGATTATTTTTAAAAGGTGACTATAACATTAAATTAAATCTCTATTGCCTTTGTTAACGCTTTTTTAACTTCTTGGAGTTTATTCCCCTAAGTACCTGTTGATCATTTCAATAGATTTCATCCTCTTGTTGATACAAAACATGTATAACAGGCAACCTTGACAGTCTATTGCCAGTTTGGTTATTAGATTATAATCTATTCTCAATTTTAAAGTTTGTAGTCTAGCAGCTTCAAAGCCGCTATGTCAATATTACTTTCATATCTTTATGATTATGCAACCAGCGTAGGGAATCATGTTCAGTGATGACTTTGAAATGCACTCATGATATAAACTCAATATTTCTTTTCAAGTGTAGATGATCTAAAGACATTTATACTTAGTGGCAGTGTACTTTCTTACATCCAGAGGCAAATTTCAGCTTAGATAAGAAACTTTTTGTTCATGTCACAGTAATGTCAACTTGACTTAATATGGTGCAATCGCCATTAGAGATGCGTTCAATGTATAATGGAAAGATGACCTAAATCAGGGTACTACAAGAGAGTACTTGTCATAAGATACTTTCAGAGTTTGTCAAACATGTCTTAAAACTCTTTACTACACATATGTTCTTTTTTAGATCCTTTAATAAAAGGAATAAAGGCTAAGCTATCTTTAAAAAGGCCACGGTAAGTTGGTAATAAAAACTGACCATCCTAATAACACTTGTATATCTAAACATTTATTGGGATTGACATCTATTTGATTGCATATATCTTCTGGCCTGAGGTTGTATCCTTCTGCAATAATAAAATAGCCCAAATACTTAACACATTTCTAAAGGAATAACAGCTCCTCAGCTTTTATTTAGATAATCAGAAGACAAATATTTAGCAATTTTAACACATGGTTAAAATATTTGTAAATACTCTAATAGTAAATATGTTTATATTATCCTAGTACACCAAGACACAGGACAACTTTAAATCATCTAAAATGGGGTCCATTGCTCTTTAAAAAGTAGCCAGCACGTTGTAAAGCCCTTGCAGACTTATCAGTTGATAAAGTCCATGATGAGATATTATCAGAAGTTTCCTAGTTTTTATTGTCAAGCTAATTTCAGATATTAAAATGAGATCCATTGCCTAAAAGAACTTAGCTTCACCAAGAAGATCTAAGACATTGTCTATCCTAGTCAGGGTATAAATCTTTTTAGTAAAATTGTAAAGTTAAAAATAATTTATTACTACTTGAAATGGATTATCCTTCTTCTTCACTATTAACATTAGACTAGCCCAAGGACTTGATGAAGAAACTAGCAGTCCATGTTCAAGCAGCCTTCTTAATTTTATTAACAACTACTGTATCAGCTGCCCTATATTAATGAATTAACCTCATTTGAATTAGCTCTGATTCCCCAGTATTTACCTTGTAATTTCAATTTCTGCACATCCTATGTCATGCTTTTTCAGGCGGAAATTATACTTTTTTCTCAATTAGGTTCAAAACTTACATTTAGGTTTTAATATAAGACAGTCAATTGTTATCAGTAACTTAGTAAATGTGAATATTTGGAATATTACTTCAGTAATTCCATTTTAGGTTGACAGAAAATAAAAAGATATGATCTTTTATATAAGGACCAGGAGCTAAATGCTATTGTTTGATTCTTCTCGCTTAGATTGGTTTTTACTTGAGAATAGCAACCAGAACTCATATTTATATATGACCATGATTAGAGTCCCTGCGTTACCCAAAGTTTTACACATACTTTTTTGCCAAGGAGCTTTAAATTTTTCATATAATTTCTCAGGTATCAGCATCAACCCTGAGTAAATCAGTATCTGCGTTCCAGGCTATAGATTTATAAGCCCACTAACCCAAATTGGACTTACACAATTTTACTTTTTTTACATGGACAAACTCTAGTTTTTTTCAAATCAATTGGTACTGAAAAGGGATAATTTATTTATTGTAGATAAGAATTAAAAATATCTAATTTGATCATTGGAATTCCCTTTTTTGATTATATGTTAACAGCAGATTTGGGATCAATTGTCATAATATCTTATAATTGCACTTAACCCCATAATTCCTCATTAAATCACTTAATAATTTATTATAGTTCTGGTTGGGTATCATGATGGCTGGTGCTGAGATGAAATGCAAATCAAACCAGTTAGGTAAAACGCTATAGGAACCACAGGTAGTTGTTGAATTTGGTACCGTTGTACTAAATTCCTTCTTATGTTATAAATCCATCAATCTTTATATGGTTTACCCGTTTGGTCAAGACAATATTGTTTGCGGCGCCACTAATATTGATGGCCCTCAATTTCATTATATAACAAAATATCTGCATAAGTACATTTTTTTTTTAGTACTAGATGGTCCCAACCCAAGGGGGGATTCATCGATGTTCTGCATAAGTACATTTAGAGTATTAAAATTATTGTTTACTGAGTGAATAGTATAATTGTTTAACAAATAAAGGAATGAATAAACTTTGTGGGAATATCAGAAAACAATTTAATTATTTTACTGGCTTGAATGGAAATGTTGATATCATATGTTTTCATTTTCAACAGTTCATACCTTTGGCGTATTTTTGCTTCCTCAATAAATTGACAAGTGTATGTCTGAGCAACTCTAATTACATTTTATGAAATCAATCCCCTTCACTTTAACCCTTGTGTTTGCATTAACGTTATGATATACAGTTTGATGAAAGGGTTTGCTATTGGTTTATCTACAAAAAGTTCAAAGATGTTTAAGTTATTTTCAAGTTTTTCAGGGGGAACTGGGAAGCATGAGGATCTATATTATTAACATCTAGACCGCAAGTCCTTTTCATAACTCTTGACTGGATTGCTTTATCTTGAGGCTGTTTAATATTCACTTATTACTTGCCTTTATTGCTTCAGCACTGCAAGGAGAAGTGACTATCAGCTTCACATTTGTGACAGGTATTGTAAGGTTTATCAGGCCATTATTTCCATTTGGTTTCTTTCCCAACTGTACACAATTTGTAGCACCCTAGGTCTTAACAAAAAATCTATAAACTTTGCTTTAAATTAAGGTGCTTAAATTCAAAGCTTTGGTTTGGCACATCTAAAGATTAACCCACCATTTTGAGATAATATATCATTTAAGTGCTGTAAGTATTGGTTGCTAAAGCTATAAACATTTCTTTTTGGAGATCTTTGTAGAGTAAGAGCTATGTTTACTTAGGTATATGAGCATCAAAGTCGCACATTGCATTTGCAATTTTAGATTTAGGCTTTTTTGTAGAATCAATAAGTATATGATCCCAATGTTTCATTCTTTTTGAATTGCGTCCCAATGAATTCTTTTTTGCATCCATCCTTTTTAGCTATTGAATTATTTCATAATTACGTTCTTAGAATTGCTATATGACCTGTTTTCCCAATGTAATTGTGAAAACACCAAATTAGGACAATCTAATATAGGCAATTGTTAAAAGCTATACTTTCTGACAATCACTATATCCAAACATAACCATTTTTTAGTCTGAGGAACTCAAAAATTATCCTGGTGGACTGCTGGTAATCTTGGAGTACTATAAAATTTACCTAGTGGTTGCTAGTTTGACCATTGTACAAGGAATGAAAACAGTGATCCTTTCTGTAACTGGAGCATTGTTGGAAGTTATTGCCAAAAATCACAGAATAAGCGCCATGCATGTTTCTAGGGGTCTTCATGATTCCCACATTAATCTCTTATTCTAATGCATAAAAATAAATTGTTGCATAACTCTGTTTCCAACTGAGAAAAGTTATATTGTGGTTCTCAACATCTTGTAATCATTGTCAAAATCCAGCAAGGAACTATGCTCGCTGGTGCTATGTGTCACTGGATTCCACAATGGAATATTTAAAATAATTAAATAACTTCTTAAGAAAACTAAGTTTTTACTTTTTGTTAAAGTTTTTTATGTTTTTTATTGTTTATGTGGGGCAAACCAGGAAAAGGGCCTTTTCTCAATACTAGTATATCATATTTAAACTAGTTCTAATCCTCAGGGCCATGGGAATTCGGGGCTAAAGTATTATAAAGCTGAGTCATCCAAATTAAGAAATATAGGCTTTTGGCCTATCAGATTGAAGATAAATATTTTGTGCCAAAACTGACCCGTGTGGTAATAATTTGATAAATTGTATCCAATCACCAGTGGGTAAAATCTTCTCACCTTGGGGGGTTCAGATCTGAGTGGTAAGGATTTGTTAATTCGCACCCAATCATCAATGGGTAAAATCTTCTCACCTTGGGGGGTTCAGATCTGAGTGGTAATGATTTGTTAATTTGCACCCAATCATTGATGGGTAAAATCTTCTCACCTTGAGGAGGTTCAGATCCATGCAATATTGAACACCTTGAATTTGGCCAAGAAGTTGGAGCAATCCTATTATTAGTTCTTAACTTATTATGCTGATTTTGAGTATAAATTATATTTTCCCGATAGATAGGATTCCACCAAGAATCTGCCAAGGTCTTTTCGCCATTGGTATTCATATCATTAATAACCACAATATTATTTAAAGATTGGACTCCAACATTCTTTTCCAAAAGTTGAGATGGATAATGTCTGACATTGCCCCCCTCAAGAATGTTGGGAGGAGTGTAGGATCGTAGGAAGCGGCCATATACCCAGTTTATGGTAACTCTCATGGATAATGATTTGATGGAGTATTCATTGCCTCTTTTGTAGCTGATGGAGAAAGGTCCCTCCCAAATTGAATTAAGCTTATTGCTTCTTGGGTTGATGCGGTTATGGTAGTATAACACCTTATCAGCCACTTGAAATGTAGGAAGGGGGTTGCAGAGCTCATTGGCAGCCTGCCCTTCTTTAGTCACTGTTTTTGCTAAGTTGGTCATAGCTTCATCTTGGAGTTGAATAATTTGGTTAGCTAACCTTTGCATGGCTTTCTCAGGCTCTCTCTCCTTTAGAGAAGACATCCTTAGCCAGAAGAGCAGGTATGCCTGGTTCCCTGCCATACAAAACTCAGAAAGGGGACATTTTCAGAATCTGGTGATAACTAATCTGGTAGGCCATAAGGGCACTGGGTAAGAATTGATCCCAGTGAAGTGGATCAGAAGAGGCCATTTTGCAGAGGATAGAAACTAAGGTTCCATTGGCTCTTTCCACTGCCCCATTGGTAGATGGATTGTATGGAGCTGAAAAAGTTGTTGGGCTCCCATGGAGGTAGCTAGGAGTTTGACTACTCTGGAGGTAAAATTCTTGCCATTATCACAGAGTAGTACTTGGGGGGCAGCCATGCCAAGTGAAAATGTGTTGATGTATAAAAGTGGCAGTTGCCTTAGCTGTTTGGGCAGGAAGCGCCACAGCTTCAACCCACTTAGTGAAGTGGTCGATGGCTACTAAGATAAAACGGTTGCCACTGGTAGACTGTGGAAGGGGACCTATGACATCCAAACTAATAGTGTGAAAAGGTTGTTGCGGGGTAGTTGGTTGATACTGGTATCTAGTCTTGAAACCGGATTGTTTCTTGCACATAAGGCAGGCTTCCAAGACATCAACTATAGCTTCCATCATTCCATCCCAATAGTATCGATCCTTAAGCCACTCATAAGTTTTCTTTGCCCCTCCATGGCCTAAAATGGAGTGAGCTTCAAGGATGGCAGGTACGCGTTCTGAGGGCCAGAGGTAAGGCAGCCACTTCGCCCCCACCTGCTTATACAACTTCCCATTTTCCGCTTTGGTGTTGCGCGAGTGGCGGGCTAACATCTTCTGAACCAAATCATCTTCATCCTCCCATTCATTGGGAGTCATTAATAGATCATGCAACCTTTCTGCCTCGCTATTATCCAAGTGGAGGACTGGCAGATGAGACAACCCATCCACATTCATATGACAAGTTCTGGCACGATGTTCAATTTTCATATCATAAGGCTGGAGCTTTAGAGCCCAGCGAGCTAACCGCCCAGTAGGGTCCTTCATATTTTGTAACCACTTCAATGAAGCATGGTCAGTAACTACAGTAAAGGTGGTCCCATAGAAGAAAGGGCGATAGTGCTTTACAGCCAACAAAACAGCCAGGCACTCCTTTTCTGTTACACTGTAGTTGCGTTTGGGCTTTGAAAGCATCTTACTGAAATAAGATACCGGATGATCAATACCATTTTCATCTAGTTGGCGTAAGATGTCCTCAACGGCGTAGTCCGAGGCATCCATAAACAAGATAAAGGTTTTTTGTAATCTGGGTGCCGTAGGATATGGCGTCGTTGTAGTAGCTGCTTCAGGGTCTCAAAAGCGGCTTTTTGTTCAGCGCCCCATTGGAAAGGGATATTCTTCTTCAATAAGCGAACAAAGGGCTCACTGAGTTGTGAGTGCTTAGGGATGAACTGATGGTAATACCCCATCATCCCTAAAACACCTGTATATCTCGCAAATTCTTAGGGGGAGGTATGTTTGGAGAGGCTTCGACCTTGTTCTGTAGTGGTTGGATTCCTTATTGCGAAATGGTGTGGCCAAGGAAATCCAATTTTCGCTGAAAGAAAGTGCACTTTGATGGTTTCAACTTAGTATTTGACTTACGTACCCTTCCAAACACCTCCTTCAAATGATCCAGGTGGTCGTTGAAGATTTTTGAGAACACAGTAATATCATCGAGATAAACGATAATGAAGGTTAGCTTTCAGTCTTGCAAGATGTGATCCATTGCACGCTGGAAAGAGGCAGGTGCGTTGCACAACCCTTGGGGTAATCGCGTGGGTTGGAAAAGACCTTCATTGCATATCAAAGCGCATTTCTCCTGGTCCTGTAGAGAAAGGTCCATTTGCCAATAGCCACTGGCCAAGTCCATGGCTGAGAAGAAATTCAAGCTGGATAGTTGGGCCATGGCATCATCAATGCGAGGGATAGGATAGCTATCCTTCTTCGTGAGGTTATTTAGCTTGTGGTAGTCCATGACTACCTGGTGATCTCCATCTTCCTTTTTAATTAATAACAGTGGGGAAGACCAAGGGCTTTGAGAGGGAACTAGCAACCCCGCATCCAGTAACAATGTGAGTTCCATCCTCATATGCTGTTCCTCCACCTTTGACTTGCGATATGGTTTTGACTGAATGGGATAAGCATCACCCAAATCAATGGAGTGGCACCAGCCCTTCATGTAGCCATAGTCATGAGCTGAATTGGAGAATATGTCGCTATAGTCATCAAGGAGATTATGAACTTTCTCTAGCTCAGTTGGGGTTACCTAATTCGAGATATGGACGTTTGGTAAGGTACACACCAGGTTGTCCATTAGCAGGTCCAAATCTGCCATTGAGCCGATGGAGTAGATCTGTTCAATATCCTCCACAGGGATTAAAAATCCTCGGCCAACCTCTTGGTGTTTCCGTATGATCATGTACTTTTCAGTGAGGTTTCCCAACAGTAGAGTAATAGGTCACTGATAGGCGGGGTCTAGTAGCCCAGGTAATACATGAGGCTCCAAAGGACTAAGGCCCTTAACACTTATGAGGTGCAACAAACAGTGGCGTGGGATTTGGAGCGTGATTTTCGTATCAACCACTCGTTGTTCACCCAGCTTAATCATCACTTCATCTGCCGCATAAAATGGAATACCATCGTTAGCCTCCACTGAATTGGGCAATTTCTTAGTGTTGCGCCCAGAGGTGACATAATGTAAAGGTAAAGCGGAAAAGGGGTATTCAACAAGGCAGTTGTAGTCATTCTTGATGAGTTCTTTGTTGGATAAGACTAACAGAACTTCGTAGTTCAATAAAGATAGGAACCCTTGCTTCATGTTGATGATGCCTTCATACTCGATCATAAACTGAGTACCTATGAGCATATCATAGGAGTTATTATCTAAGGCCACAGCGGGGGCTGATAGGATAAGCTTCCCAACGCGAATGGGAAGAGAGGAGTAAGTGCCAAGGGCGCAGGTATTGTTTGGGCCTGCAGTTTCAAACTCCTTAGCATAATCCAGGTCAGGCATCAGTTTAATCTTTTTCATCAGCTGAGATGAGATTACATTCACTGAAGAACCTGTATCCAGGATCATCATCACCTGGACTTTGTGAACAACTACTTCAACCTTGGTAAGTGTGCTTCCAAAGTTGGCTGACAGAGATAAGACCTCCTTGAGATGAAAAGTGGAGGTTAATTTGCGTGCAGTCTCAGGGTGAGTCTCCAGAATAGACTGCATGGTATGCCCTCGCTGTAAAGGGCGAATTAAGCTTGATAGGAGCTGATCAGCGTCTCTGGCTGTGTCAATAGTTTCCATACAACCTATAACTTGGTGGAGGTAAGTATCCTCAGGTATGGTAGTTATATCTACTCCTTTAGCATTTAGGTGATCAGGGACCTCTACTTCTGCGGGAGCTCCCAATAAATAGTACCCAACGTCATCGTAACCCCCCTCAGAGTCAGCCTCAGGGGTATTCTCAACCATGGGCAAGGTTGCAATTGAAATGGGGGAGACAGCCACGAGAGGTAGGGTAATTAGCTTCGCTTTAACTGGCATTTTCACAACCCCATTAGTTCTGGAGGATATACCCTTAGGGCGCGCACCTATTGGCTGAGCTGAAGGGGAAACCATAGTAGGGATCTCCGCTTTGCATGAATGAGGGATGTCCGTTTTAAGTTGCACCAAAGCAGCAGGTTTTACAGGGAGAATAGGCACAGGTGGCCTCACTTCCAACGGTTCAATAGGCCGCAGCTCACCTAAAGGAATATGGGCGATGTCTAACAAAGCCTCTTTTTAATCATGGAAAGTTGTAAAGTGGCATTTCACTGATATGATATGCCTGGCGAGAGAAAATTGTGAAGATAACCCTGTTAATATGGCGGCGATAGCATCATCCAGGGTAAGCAGGTTAGATGTAGCCAGCCTTTGAGCAGTGAGATAAAACCGCTCAGCAAAACTAAAGAGGGTTTCACCCTCATACATGGAAAGGCGTATAAAAGCCTGTTTTTCCCTGTATAAGCTCTGCTTGGATCTGAATTCAGCCAAGAGGGCCTTCTTAACATCTGGCCAGATGTGCTGAGGATCCAGGTGAGGAATAATCAACTCTTGGGCTTTGCGGCTTAAACAAGGAAGAATATACTGAACTTTATGTTTATCAGTGGCGCCATCCATTGCAGCTTCATATACGTACAAAGAGGAAGCAATGCTCCCTTCACCTGAGTTGTATCTGTCCTTTATAGGTATTTGAACAGCCGTTGCTCTATCCTTTTGAGACGGGAGAAAGAGCTGGCTAGTTGCTTCTCAAGAGCAACTAATCATAATTCAGTTAAAGAAGAACCAGAAAAGCTGCTCACGTTTACAGCCTCCATTTTAGTAACTACGATTTAGTGCACATGTTTGACCCCTGTAGTGAGCACCAAATTGTTGAAATCCAGCAAGGAACTATGCTCGCTGGTGCTGTGCCACTGGATTCCACAATGGAATATTTAAAATAAATAAATAACTTCTTAAGAAAACTAAGTTTTTACTTTTTGTTAAAGTTTTTTATGTTTTTTATTGTTTATGCGGGGCAAACCAGGAAAAGGCCCTTTTCTTGATACTAGTATATCATATTTCAACTAGTTCTGATCCTTGGGGCCATGGGAATTCGGGGCTAAAGTATTATAAAGCTGAGTCATCCAAATTAAGAAATATAGGCTTTTGGCCTATCAGATTGAAGATAAATATTTTGTGCCAAAACTGACCTGTGTGGTAATAATTTGATAAATTGTATCCAATCACCAGCAGGCAAAATCTTCTCACCTTGGGGGGGGGTTCAGATCTGAGTGGTAATGATTTGTTAATTCGCACCCAATCATCAATGGGTAAAATCTTCTCACCTTGGGGGGTTCAGATCTGAGTGGTAATGATTTGTTAATTTGCACCCAATCATTGATGGGTAAAATCTTCTCACCTCAAGGAGGTTCAGATCCATGCAATATTGAACACCTCAAATTCGGCTGAGAAGTTGGAGAAATCCTATTATTAGTTCTTACCTTATTACACCAATTTTGGGTATAAATCATATTTTCCCAATAGATAGGATTCCACCAAGAATCTGCCAAGGTCTTTTCGCCATTGGTATTCATATCATTAATAACCACAATATTATTTAAAGATTGGACTCCAACATTCTTTTCTAAAAGTTGAGAAGGAGAATGTCTGACAATCATTTCATGAATTGAGCTTCATTCTCCAGCAAATGACAAAATTCTTAACTTTGACTTAAAAAGCGCCTTTAGCATTGATAAGCTTTAGCAAAATTAGTCAATTTATTTTAAAATGAAAATTTCCCATATAAAATTGGTGTTGGTTTTGGCAACTTGGTGAACTTTTTCCTTCATCTTTTAACATGTTCTTATAAATTTATTATAATGGGTTGTGTTGTCAATTACAGGGCATTTTTGTTGACATCTTCTAACTCATTCCACAACTTCTGGATTTTAATATGCATGGTCAACATAGTGTTTAGTAAATTCTTGTTAATTTCTATAGGTTTGAATGACTCAACTTACCCTGTAGCGAGCATCAATGTAAACTTTTTGGCAAAGTTTACTTTAAGGGTTCTTTTTTAAATAGAGTGTAGTAATAAAGGGGAAGCTAGCTGTATGAAGACAACTAGCCAATCAGGTCTTCTTTATAATTAATACTATCATTCAGGTATCTTTTTACAAGCATGAGATATCTATCTCACACAAGTTTACTGAGAAATAGATGATCTATGACTAAAATACTCATAAAAAGCAAATATACTAAAGTAATTGCCTTCTAGATCTTTTTTAATAAATCAAACTAGTGAGGTTAAGTAGGAATTTCTACAGGTTTAGTGATTATCTCTTACTATACAAGTTATATAAGTTGGCATTCATCACCAACAAACTTTCTAACCATAAAATAAAAAATAATTATGACAAATTACTGTTTAGTTATCATGGTCACTTAAATGCCAATCATTGCCACCAAAATTACAATCCTCATGAGCTGACTTCAGAAATGACGCAATCCACCACCTATTGTTCAGCCACAGAAAACAGACTGTACAATTTAGAGGACATTCTTAAGTAATAAACTTTTAAATATTATAAAAAGGATGTATTGGTCAGAAGTTTACTTCTACCATCAATTAAAGCGTTACAACACTTTAGTAACTTTGGACTAAAACACCCCTAATCAGTTGGTGTCTCAGTAAAATTGATTTACATTTGGACATAATTATTGACTATTCAGGCCAACAACTTCATTCACATACAAACATTGTTGACAATTGCGCCCACTTAAACATCAATAGGCGTCAACATTGGTATTGGATCCAAACATTAAGTAAACTATAATTTTGCATTGGGATAATTCAATAATTAATATTTGTCAACCATCTAGTCATTTGACAAGTTTGATACAAATATTAGCTTATTATCAAAATAATCAACCTAGTTTTTTTGACAGATGTTAAATTCTTTTGTCACTGATAGATAGTGTGATCATACACATATAAACTTCCAACACATGGTCTAAAATCCTCTTTATAGAGTATGATTTCATTACTTTGACATCTGCCTTACATAACTTCTTTGTTGTCAATCTAGTAACTAGCTATACTTCAAGGATAATGATCAAGTAATAAAAACTTAGCTTTCTTACTTTATAAACATTGAGTTTTTTACACTGAGCGCTTCAGACTCCTACTCTTTTATAAGATAGTTGGATTTTATTTCCACAGTACTGAAACTTTACTTTTTTCTTCCAGATTTCTCTAACACATATGAACATTGATAACCTCTTGGACAACGTTCATCTTCTAACTCTATCCTTATAGTGAGAACACCTGACTCGTTTAGGGTGATATCTATTAATCCAGGAGACCTGTCTTCCACGTTAAGTAAACTACAAATATAAGCCTATATTGGAGTGTACCTTTAAATTATATCTTCTGACCAATAACATCTACAGTTTTTGTACTTATAATATTCTTTTCAGCAAATAATTGCTGAGGTTTTATCCTAGTAAAAAAACAGAAGATGGGCTTTAGCAGTGCCAACTCAGATGATAACCCTATCCCCTACCAAACTCAAAACTTATCATGATAATGTAGGACACTCTAACCTTTATCTATGACAATTTGTCCATAAATCATCTATCGCCTGTTTCAAATGGCATGTTTTCATCACCAAAAACTACTCTGATATCTCAAAATATTGATAACTCTTAATTTTTGACTTGTAGTAATAAGAGATGTTGCCCCTGTTTTCAGTGTAAAAATTGACTTGTCATATCTGATTACTGACAGCTATTGAATGAAACGCAAAACAAAAGTCCTATTAAGCCAAAGTAATGGACTAATTAGTTACAATGGTTGACAAAGGAGTTTGGAAGGATCAACCATGTAACTGCTCATAGTAAAGAGATACTCAGAGAACAGGTGGTCTGTCAGCATATCACTATAACTTGGGTTGATGAAACTTTGCACAATGGTCAGGAAAAATACATAGTCGCAGAAGTGCTCTTTAGTTCCAAGATAAAGAGAATATAGAAATTAGGCATCTGAGTTCAGAGTCTTGATCTTGGTAATAGGAATCCATGTTATAGGATACCTTTTAGATAATATTGTAGTATAAAATGAAGATTTCATTTATTTAATATGAAAGAACATGAAATTAGAGTTTTTAGGGCCACTTTCCTTTCTTTTTATGATAAGTTTAAGGCGATAGCATAAACTTGTTTAGGTATATGTTTTTGTAATATAGATATAAATTAAGCTATTTACACAATATATAAATGATGAGATAATGGCATTTATGCCATTTTTTCATTATTTTAATTTATCTATCTGCAGACTATTAGATAATAATGAAATGATGGCAATTATTCCATTTTTTACCAAACTCAAACCACTGATGATTAAGCTAAAGAATTCTTCACTTTTCTTTTATGCCACAGGCTTTCTATAATTATTGTTCAATTTCATGTTAGTTTCAAAGTTTTGGTTAAGATGGGCATTCTTCTGACAAGAGTCATGCTGATAAACTTGATAATTTCCTAGGATGGACATGGGATGAATTTTTAATTTAAATTGTTCCAAATGATCCACTGGCTCTTTTCCATGATCCAAGTTGTTATCAATGTTGATGCTGATCTTGTTTCCACATCCAGCTCAGAATTATCTCAAAATAAGATAATGTGATGATTGTATGTCTAAATCTCCATAACCAAATGGTTAATAAGTTTGTCTGATCTGATATATCTGGACATCTCACTCAGTTGATTTAATTGCTAAAAACCAGATCAGACTAAAGCTGCTGACCTGCATTTTAAGATAAAATCTTTAAAAAAACTTTGACAAATTCAAATTTTTTTTAGCTGTTGATTTTCTTAACAAGCTCAGACATTAATTGGAGCTCCTTAGGTCCTGGAGCTCCATGAAAGTCTCATCCATTCTGGACTGATGGATGCACTTAACAAACGTGGTATAAAGGTACAAGTGGACCTTAAGGGCTACCTTTACCCCCTGACCTCCTGGGTCTATTTCTAGCCCTGGGATGCCAAAAGTTAAATACAGCTCTACAATGTACCAATTACAGAAACATGGCATCTAGTTAGTCCATATACTATAGAGAAAGTGGAATTACCCATAAGGGTCCCATTGAACTTTAATATCTCATTGCAGACCCATGATAACAAAAACAAAAGCCCAGTCCTCCTCAAACTCTTTGTATAAGGGCTCAAACAGAAAAATTCTTACAGTCAGACGACATCAACTCAATTTCAAGGATGATGACTGCTTATGAAAATAAATTTGGCAACTCAATTGAATCATAGCTAAGGCAGCCCTTCAATTTGTATGAGCATGATCTTAAAAAAAGTTTTAAAACGAATTGCACCATTAAGTTGATGTTTCTCAACAGCAAATGTAATAATAAACTGAGTCCTCTTATGATACATACATACCTCCACATCAATATTTGTGGTTAATCAGATAATTCCTCCTGTTAACTCTTATTGATATTGTAAAGAATGTGATCTTAACCCTAAGGAGCTATTCCCACAAACTCTCATTTAAACAAATAAAAACTCACTAAAAATGTGGCATATATTACTAAGTTGTTATTTTAGGAGTTTATCAAAGATGTTTGGGGAGATAATGTATATTTACATAAGGTATACTGCTAAAGGGGACTCAAGCCATAAGCATTAAAATTATTATATAAAATTACTAATGGGTTTGTTATGAAATATTTTGGCACTCATATTAATGTCAAAACTTAGAATTGATAAGAACGCTCCCAAAAAGTAATAATAACAACCATGGCTACACCATCTCTCTCTTATAGAGTCTCCAATGGAGGAGAAGGGTTGTGGTGATCACAAACCATTGGCGTCCAGGCCCACAGAAAGAGGTCTTTAGAGGCGCCATCTATCCTGTGCAATCAGCAAGTGATGAAAGTGGTGACTTAAATCCCCACGCGCACACCATGGCTGCTGTTAAGGTTATCAAGGGCAAGGAGGGATTGGGGCAATGGCAGAGGAGAAAGTGCACCTAGGCATAGTACCAATACACATTATAAAAGACTTCCATCAGTTATTCTTTAGCTTTCTGGCACCTTGGCGGCGTCAACAGCATGTCCTAAATAGCTCATTATTGGCGATCCTTAGTGTGATAGATTATCCATTTCCAATATTGTAAGTAATGAGAATCACCCTAAATGGGTACTTCCGCAAATCCCAATTTAAACATATAAAATCTTAATAAAATTTTTGCATCTATTGTCAAAGGGTTTTATTTGATTTGATATTAAAAATGCTGCTTGGAGGAAGTTAATAGAAATAGACTAATTTATCAATGAGGACCCAAGCTATGATCATCAGAATTTATTACTTTTCTGATGGGTTGTTTTTTGAAATTTCAAAATTTTGGGCACTCAGATCCAATGGCAAAACTCCAGCTTGGGAACAATTTTTCTCAAAAGCAAAGTAAACAACATCAGCAATCATTTAGGAACAGATACTTTCCCAGAGAAGGAAGCGCTTTTTTCTAGGAAATTTTACAAGTGTGCTTAAAAGAAGCTACAAATTATCAGAAACTCTAGCACCTATCTGTTTGCCTCACTTGTACCGCCCAGGAAATTATGGTACCAAACTTTCTAAATTCAAACTTGGGATAATGTAAAGTCTGCTTTGATCAAAGTATTTGGCATTAACTTGTATTTAGCTAACCAAAAAGATAAGGGAATAATCTAAAAGGACGGGAGTCCATCCTTGATTTTACAAACTGCATCTATATTGATGCTCAGGTCATAATTTTTGAAAACTGGCTCACCTTAGTTGATGCTCTACCGCTGCCCTGTCTGCGTTCAACACTATATCCTATATTCAACTACACCTCAAGCCTGTCAAACATATCCTTACCTCCTCTTATTTTATCAAGGAAGCCCTTTATAAAAGTTCAAAGTCTTTCCAAGACCTTCAGACCTTACTGATATACACACAAAACAAAACTAATCACATCATAACTATTGTAGAAATTAGCGCTTAGGCGTCAGATTTATGTTGCACAAGTAGATTGCACAAGAACATAGAGTAATCTGTATGAGGACAATGACCCTTATAACCAGATTAGACCTCGTTGTAAACAAAAGATATTATAAAATGAATAGGAAGCAAAACGTAGTCACTGGGTAAATTGATTGACCCAAGGTCTTGTTATAATCATCTGAGAGTCTTTCTGTAGACTTAAATTATGATACTAGGGTACAAAACCAGATTCCATCTAAAGTGTAAATTTTTTATTTTTATGATTCTGAAATCCCATAATACCATTAGTACCAAATATTTGGAAGTTTTTCTGCACTTAATAATATTGACTTATTTGATTAAAAAGTTTTTAAAAGTAAGGATACTAAACCATCTAGTACTAAAAAAAGTAAGGATACTAGTGCCTAGCCTTGAGGATTTACACCTTATTAATACTTGGCAAACAGGGGTGAGAGCTGATGATTGGCCAATAATATCTTATTAAAGCTAGTAGCATAAAAGTTAGTGCAAGGTCTATGGAGATTATATAGAGTAAGTGATAGATTCACAGGTCTACAAGGGTAAAGTATATAAAAGTAAAAAAGTAAAGGTTCAGTGCTTAGAAGGTGTTAATAGAGATATTTTGCAAATTTCTTACTACTTTTAAGTCAAACGATTTCTAATACAACATATGGGAACTTATTTGTCAGTTTTGTGGCCCAATAATGTTAATAGTATTATAAACAATAGATTGACGATGGCGTATTGGCCAATCAATCAAAAGTTTAATCTAGTTACTAGTTGAATGTAGTTATATAGTTTTGTTTATGGTTAGACCAAATCACAACAGGTGGCATCATCCAAAGATAATAATCAAAAAATACTATGCATACTGTTAATTAACAACTCAAGCATTAAAATTTTTTTGACATTCCCAAAATGTAGCAAATGGTTGGTCAGCTTAGAGAAAGAAGCTCCCTCTGCTGACAAATACCATTTGCCTCATATTATCAGTATTAAGCCAAAATTTTTAGCAGTTTTTGCTTGCTCCAGTGGAAGTTGGCGTACTTATCTCTATATAAAGCAATAAAAGATTATATATCTTACTCTTTATATTGGACAATATACTAATCAAACTACTTTCATCAGTTTTGCTAGCAGGAGCCTATTTTTGGCCTAATAAAACCCTCAAACAGATTTAGTATCCTTGATGTGGCAGCATAAAAACTCAGCTTTCCTCGTTAAAAATTAAGCCTGACTGTTTGTTGTCCATAGACCCACAAATTGTACCATTGGTGACTTGAGTAAGAGGTGGTGGTCCATAAAGTCAAGTTTCTAGCTATCATAGATACCAGCTCACTTAACGTCATTTCCTCCAAGCTTTTATTAAAAAACCAGAATGATTCGTGACTTAGTACATAAAGCCATATATGTAATAGCTGAACTTAAATCACTCAACAATTTGGAGCCTACTTGGCCTTACCCCTTAGTTTGGAAAGTTTCTGATACCCTTCCCTGGAATAGCCCTTGAAGTAGTAGCTAAAAACTACTTATTGGAGTTCATTTGATGAGAGATTTAATTGTGTTATTAATCATAACGAACAAAATCTCTCCTTTAAGGTACCAATTCCTACTTAAATTCAATCCCCCTACTAAAATGTATGGATTCCCAAGGAAGGGTTTTTGTATCATTTAATATCCTACTTCCATATGTTGTGCAGTGTACCAAGTTATAGGAACTAAGATGAGACTACCTCTTGATAGTGTTGTTGCTGATGATGGAATTTTCTTGTATGCCTCTAAGTCACTCAGAATGCCACTTTGCTCATAGTTTATAGTGGTAAATTGCAGTTTTATAGATTTTCCTATTACTCATGTTCAGTAGATATCTGGATTAGCTAGATCAACCATAAATTAAGCTTCAACATGTACTGGAATTTCAAACACAGCTAGAAAAATATATATTTCTGTATTATTAAGTAACCGTACCAATCTAGTTACATGTGCTTACTTATGCATCAATTGTTAATGTGAAGCTTTCCTCATTGACCAAGGTGCGGATGTTAATAGTTTTGAAACTCTTCAGGATTTAGGATTTAAGACGCTTCCAACAATCACCTTACTAGAACTTAAAGTTAAAGACTATCTTATCTCAGAACAATGTAAGGACCTGGAACCACTACTAGAAGATATTAAAAGTATAATCTCAAAGGTCCTAGAAACTACAGAAGAATGCCTATTATAGTTCATTACAACAAGACCAAAAATCATCACCTATAAAATTCAGAGCATAATGAAAGTCTAATTTTGAAGAAGCCCAAAGTGAGCCTTGAGTTAAAGCAGTTTCTAGATGTACTACTAAGGCCTTCCAAAAGTCCATGAGCCTTTCCCTTACTGCTAATCTACAAGAAGGATGGTGGACATAGGAACTCTATGAAACAGACAACTAAATAATATCATTTGGAAAGATAGTTATCTCCTTATCAGTATCAACAACTCCTTGTATCTAATATTCAGGTCAAAGCATCTATATGAAATGGACTAGATAACGGCTAATGAAAAAACGTCTTCCCCCACAGAACATGAAAATGTGCCTTTATCTCTAGCAAAATAATAAATAATCCTACACAAGTGCCGCATGGGCTATGCAACACCCCTGTTCCCATATAAAGGGCTATTGATAATATACTTAAAACAAAACGTTTAACTGTGCTGGTATACCTCAATGACATGGCTGTTTTCTCACGAATCTTTAATGATTATTTAGCTCATCTTAAGGAATTTTTCAGTGGCTACGTCAGGCATTGCTGAATTACAATCCTTAAAATTGTTCTCTAATGTGAAAAGAATCTCTAAGGACATAAAGTAGGGCAAAGAAAATCTCTCATGAATGATAAATCACAGTATCTCATAAATGCTTACACTAAAATCGCTTTAGGATGTATAAGTTTTTTAGTTTTAATTTGATACTCCTAACAACTCATATCTTGCTTTGCTGATGTGGATAAACCCTTAGGTTGTATTTATAAAAAGGGAAAATTTTCAATGGTATGAAGAACAGCAACTGTCTTTTGACACATATGTTTAGCTCTTAATCACTTCCTTGTTCTTATCCTTCAGCTTTTTTTTACCCTTTTTACTAATTTCAGATTTTTCACAGTTAGAAAAGTAGATCTTAAAACTTATGGTTGCTGGAGTAGTAAGGAATGGAAGACTTAAGTTTTTCAAGATGGCACTGACAAGTGGAATGGCTGTAGAGAGGCAATGAAATGCACTTTCGCTTCTGCAGGGTCTAATATTTTGGTAAGTAGCCTGAGTTACAGCAATTAAAATCATAATTATGTAAAGGAATGAAATAAACAACTTTTTATAGTAGAAAATATATTCAATGAATATTATTAGTAAAATTTTCTTGATATTTCACGGATGGTTTATGCCCCAGGTGAAAAGGGGCTAGGTCCCTGTCAAGAGAGTGTCTGTAACTCTCTCATTCCCAGGGAGGTGGTGCGGGATGAACAGCCACACCGCCAGGGAACTATTTTTTAGAAAGATTAGAAACAGGGCACCATGGAGGGTGCCAGAGCAAAAGGGACCCAGGGCAAGGATGTAAAATGCATTATATAGTAGTAGATAGCAAATAAACAGCAAAAATTGGTTGGACACTAAATTAGAGTCAATAACCAAGTGGAGATCTGTGCTGGGTGCTTGGATGCCTCAATCTGAAGGGGACCAGGGCAGCCCAGTGGCACACAAGATATGGTAGATAAATTCATGAAAAAAATGACAACGTTGTTAGAGACCTCCTTGAGGAAGTATGCGCACAAGTTTGCCCAAGGAACCATGTTCAAAAAAATGTAAAATAACAAGAAATTTTTTAATAGAAAGTCAACCAACGAGGAAAGTTGGTCTCATGGGAATATACTTAAACATTTGGGGTTGAGTTGTCAATTAGCAGAAGTGGTGCTAAGCCTAAGAGAACCAATAGGCACACGCTACCATTGGCCTGGGTTTTGTAACTTGAAATTGAATGAACTCAAGATATAGATTGTAACAGGACTCGTCCCAAAAATGGTAATATTAAAGATGGAATGGGTTTTAAACCCCTATTCCTTGATCAACCATAGTTAACTGTTAAGATTGAGAATGTAGCTGGTGCATTTTAACGCCCTAATTGTTATGCCAGGCTGAGCGTCACGCACATTACTAGGACCAACCTGGGCATATCTCCCCTGTATCCAGTGTTGGTTCAGGGTATTTTTAAGGTTAGGGAGGCCTGCCAACTTAACCTTTTTGGCCTCATGCGTCTAGCTTTATCCTTACAATCCATGCCCTCAATTATGCCATGGAGCCATGACATTACCCTTTGAATTCTTTAGAGGGTCCACACTCCTCCAGGAGCTCTTGCCAAGGAAAAGTTCTTGTGGGTTGGGGCCAGCTTCATGGCAGTGATAGTTTATTTTGACTTAGGTCCTACAGACTTGGGGAAATGCTTGTGGAAAAGTTCTATCCGATCTTGGGAATTGGTGCATTTATGCACTGGTACAACTGTTCTCTGCTGCGTCAAATCCCTTCCAGGATGCAAGGTGTCAGAAATCGCTTTTCCAAACATTGGGCTCCACTAGTGTGCCAGGCCAACTAGTATGAAGAATGGGTTGACACTTGCTGTTTCATCTTCATAGGTGTACAAACCCCCTACAAGTCCACGTCCAACCCACCAACACAGCAGACCAACGACTTCACCTTAGCCCCAAGGGGCCTTGGTGTGCCCCAGCGAGCCCTACCCCCATCCTGGGCGGCCAAGGCACTCCCACGATGCCCCACCCTCCTGACCATTTGCCAACCCATCTGGGCATTCCCTGGAAAGTACATCCCCCATCTTGGGTGGCTATGGCACTCCTGCGCTGCACCCCGCAGGGCTGACGGCCAGTAAGCACATCATCATTGGTGGCCAGTTTGCCAGGTTCCTGACAGTTCCTCATAGGGAGGAGCTATGGGAGCTGGAAGCATCAGCCACTCCGGGTGCATCACCCCGCACCTACTTTGGGGATCTCCAGTCACATCTTCTTCTAATTTAGCATACTAACTACTAACAACTAAAATAAGATGGGCTAATGAGAGATCTTTATTTAAAGGGAAGAATGATTATTTATACTCTAGGCTACTGTGCCTATGAAAACCCCTCGTCCATCCAAACTGGAACTTCAATAAATCATCAGTCATTCATAGTAACGATTCTCTCCCAATCTGCATATCGTCTGATTCACCAAATATTAGATTAGTTTGACCTATCCTTGGCACAATTTACCAGTTAATTGTATATAAACTAATAATATAATTATAATTTTGAGCATCCTTGGCATGAGTCGCCTGTGCTCCAAATTAGTTAGCAGAATCATAGTCAAACAACTGGTAAATAATACATTGGCTTTTCACCAGAAATTTCCGCATTGACCCATGAATGGCAATCAGCGGCAAATGTAGACTCCGCTGAAACTAAAATGATTAATATTACTATAAAATCAAATAATATCAAGCTAGGCGATTAGCTGGCAATTACACCCAACTAACTGACACCCCTAATTCTGATATTATTGGGAAGAATCCATCAGGTTAATTTTGTGACACAAGGTACTCAAGCCATCTTATTACTTGACGTGAGGCTATAATATCCTCCACTTCCCACTCTGGCGCCCCATCCATGAGTTAAGCCTCTGGAGTCTCTGGTGGGGGTTTTTAAACAACGTAAGCTTACTTTCATTGATGACTATAAAGATCTGGAATGAGGGGGGATGATCCAACTTATATGAGGCTTGGTCCACCTTTTATGACAACGTGGTAAGGCCCAAATATCTTCAGTACCAGTATTTTGCATGGCTGCTTGAAAGGGATTTTTCTAGCAGTAATCAACACAAGATCCCCTTCATTGTACGTAGTAATGGCCATCTTTTTCCATCCACGTTCTCCTTATAAGCTTGCATTGAAAATCTGGATTCATGTTCACCACCTGGTGTACTTTCTTGATTGTCTTCACAAAGTCTACCACAGCTTCCACCTTGGATCCACAACTGGGTTCCATGTTGAAGGCGATTTTGTATCCATAATTAGCAAAAATGGGGAACAACCAATCGAGGAGTGCAAGGTATTGTTGTAACTAGATTGGGCCATATGAAGATGAGAAGCCCAATCTGAATGATCCACGGCAGTGTAAGACCGCAGGAACTGTTATAAGCAATGTTTCACTTGTTCAGTCTGCCCATCTGATTGGAGGTTATAGGCATTTGAATGGCAGGGGCGAATCTGAAGAGTCTTACACAACTCTTCCCAAAAGACAGAGGTAAACTGGGGCCCACAATCAAAAATCATTTCCTGGGGGACCCCGTGAAGAGAAAACATATGCGTGACAAAAAAGCATAGCCATCTCAGCCGTATTTACAGTGGTCCTACAGGGAATAAAGTGTGAGAACTTAGTAAAAAGGTTCATCACTACCATGATAGAATCGTAGCCATCAGATGAAGATAACTACACAATGAAATTCAATGATGATAGTTCAAGGCCCTTCAGCCTTTTGAACTGGTACTAACGACCCCATGAGGGGCTTGTGATTTGGTTTCATTTGATTACAAACCAAGAACTCTTTACAATATTTGACAACCTGCGCGGCTAATCCATCTAATAGTTAATAAGGCGAATTAGCTCTTGAGTCTTTTCCTTCACAGGATGTCCAACGGTTTTCCGTCATGATGGTCCCAGATGATTTCCAAGTAAAGGGTTCCGGTGGGAACCCATAGGCATACCTGAAACCACACCATCTCGTCCTTCACATGGTACCATCTAGTAATTTCCTGATTTTACTTGCTCTTGGCGAGGACCATAGTATAAACTTCTGACAAGGGATGTGAAAGGACCACACTTCTGAACATACCATATTCCTCCACATTTTCCAGAGGAGCAAGCGCTGACACGAGATTCATGTGAGAGGGATGTTGGGACACAATTTTACCTGGAAGGATCATCATTTGGGTGTTGTGTACCTCTATCTCCTTAGGATCAGGAGCTAGTTCAGGGAATTATCTCAAGGCATCCACCAAACCATTCTCCTTTCCCTTCTTAAACTTATAGGAGAACACAAATTGGGCCAGGGTCTCATGCCAGTGGGTTTACTGTGGGGTCAAGACATGAGGTGCGCAGTAGTACAACAATGCATAGTGATCTATACAAATGTGAAAGGGTTGGGATGAGCCATACAAGTGATGCCACCAAAAGGTAAGAGCCTCAACTACTGCCAATAACTCTGCCATAAATAGCGTAGTTTAACTCAGGCAGAAAAATATTCCAAGAAAAAAATCACTGGATGCTCTTTTCCATCTTTGCCTTCTTGTATTAAGGCCGCCACTATGGCGAAGTTGGAGGCATTGGTAGCCACAATAAACTCTTTTATGGGATATACATGGTAAAGGACTGACGTTGACAACATAGTGCACTTTACTGCTTGGAAGGCATCCTTCAAAGTGGGGGACCACTGGACACTTTTGCTCCAATCGCCTTGTACAAGGGCGCCACCACCTCAGAAAGGTTTGACATGAATCTATTAGTGAATGTACATGTCCCCAAAAAAACTTTTCTTCCTCAAAGTTAAGGTGAGCCACTGTAAGTCCCAGGGAACATCCTCTGGGCGTCGATCAGGTCATTTTTTCATTCCTGAGCAAGAAGGCACCAAAGAGGATGACTGTACCCCTCGTTACTCAGGGCAACCTTACTCACATGGTAGACAAGCGCTGGGTAACAGCCCTCCCACTTCGGATCCCACTTCTGGTACCCACACTCTCTTTGGCAGAACTGCTATGAGGAACCAGTGAAATCTGTGCCAAGATCGTCAAAATGAAATTGATTGTAACTAATTTGAGTGGCAATCAGCCCAATGCTCAGATTTTTGATGGTCAAAAAGGTATGGAAACTGATCTATTGGCTGGAATGCCTGAAGGTTGCAATTTAGTTAACATGACAATCAGAAAAATCTCCCCCCTCCCAAATTCATCAGGGATCACCCCCGATGATCAGATAACAGCATTGGACACCATTGATGAGGTTTCAAAGCTTCCTTCTGGCAAATTGGGCGTTGCGCCTGACACAATGCCACTGACTGAATGAACATCCCAGCAACTGAGCATGGGCAGGTTGGGCATCCTGAACCCATTCCCAACAAAATGGGCCCACCCCTATGTGGGGTGGCCTTGGGGGATTCCAGCTGTTTGTTGGGCTAAACGCCATCATGCCAACCATCAGAAATGCAGTTGAGCCTCAGTTTGGACGTTTGAGGTCAAACCAACAGTGACTCAGCCTGCCACCAAATTCTTCAATGTCAGTTCCCAGTTAAAATATCTGTTCCCCATTCCTGAACAATTCGCCATTTAGGTCAAACTTGTGGGACCCAATACTGGCTTGTTTCCCCTCCAAATTGACTACTATTTAATTAGTTGCATTGCACTGAAAAAATTGTTGGTCGATTTTTCTTCCTTAAAATTTTCTATTAAAAAACCCTCCCCAGATTTAGTTTTTATATGTTAAGAATTAAGCCGCCTTTTCCACCGATGCTCTCATACCCCTCAGGAATAACGGCCATGTTCGTATGGTATTTTATTTTGTGCCTGTATGAAATTTTGGCTCACCAGCAAATATTGGTGGAACTCCTTTCCAGTTCCATATTCGTCATATCAGCAGCAGTGCCTTGGGCATTCTGGTTTGTTGTTTGGGTGCTCTGGTATCTTGGCTGGCAGCCAGTCTAATTCTTACTTGCTGTTCACCTGACAGCCACTCACAAATCGCCTTCTCCTTGTCTGTTATTTTTATGTGGCCTTGATCAAACATGACATTGCCCAGGATGAGAGTTTGGGACTTAAAGAGCTCATAATTTACTAATTTTCAGCGTAATGTTGGCTTCCCTTAAACTTTCCAACACTTGCCGCAGGTGTATAGCATGTGAATCTTGATCAGGGGAAAACACCAGAATATCATTCATGTAAGCCACCGCGCACACACCCAGAAGGCCCCCCAAGAACGCATCAATACGGCGTTGAAAGATAGCAGGCCATATTTAAGCCCAAATGGCTTAACTCAAAACTGATAAATGTCTTTTTGGGCATGGAACGCGGTTAGCCATTCCTGGCCCACCTTGATCCTGATCTGATTATATGTATCTAGGCAATTCAGTTTGGAGAAGATTTTACCTTCTCCATATAGCGGGAAATCTGTGAGTTCACTGGGATGGGATGTAAATCTGGGACTGTGACTTTGTTGGGCGTTCCCATGATCTACCCACGGACATAAGGTACCATTAGCTTTATCCACAAAAAGAAGTAGGGAGCACACTGGGGAGGTACGCTGAAATATCTCCCTTTAGCTAACTTATCTTTAACCCCCAAATCCAGGGCTGCTTCCTTTAGTATGGTCAAAGGGTAATTGGGAGAAAATATATGTACCAGAGTAACGTTATGTTTACATTAACAATAAATCTCTGGATGTGCTGGTAGTACGTTGGCTGAAGCTTCATCAAACGTAGATTCCAGCCCCTACAAATGGAAGGGTAAAGGTACCTCCAAAGAGGGCTTCAGCAACGGAGCAAGACTGAGGGTGTGGACCTTGAGCCTTTGGGGCAAATCTCCCTTAGAGTTAGCTTCAAACAAAGGGACCACTAGGTTTTGACCATTTTTATAAATTAAGAACAAGTTATTGTCTTTCAAATTGGTTCTGACATCAAACTTTTTCCACCACTCTACTCCCAAAATAATGTGGTTTAGAAGGTTTTTGATTGCTTGGAAGCGGTCAGCCTTATGATATTTGCCAACTTGATAATCCACTAACCCCAGAACCTTTAGCGTGTTAATACTTGGGAAGCCCAAACCCCTAACCATATCACCTGGCAAGTAATTCAATTCAAGATAGTCGGCAAGGTCTTGGTCAAAAACTCTCAGAGGCTCCTGTATTCACTAAAATAGTGGTGGTGATTTTCCCCTAAAGGGGATGTAAATGTAGAAGTCAAAAATAGCCAGAATGGTTTTAGTCAAAGAAGAAAACGCCAACACCTCATTAAAAAACTCTTCATCAGGCATAAGCATGCTTCCAGGGTATGTTTTTGCATAATATAATGGAGAGAGATAATTGGCCACTCTTACTTCTGAGGCCACATATCCTACAACATCTTCAGCAGTTGCATAAACATTATTATATTTAAAAAAGAAGCTCCTTTTATACCCCTTATGTTCTGCGGATCATGGTAGGGGTCAAGAGGGGATTCTCAGGTGTAATTTGATATGCTGAAATAGGGTCCTTGGTAGAGATGCAAGAACTGATAATCAGCTCATTTTTTGTATCTCATTCGAGTTACAAAACACGTTTTCATGCATCAACTACCCCATGCCTGCTCCAATGGCCAGGTGTGCTTCGTTGTCCAGGGTCACCACCACCAAGCCCTTTGTTGATTCTTTGGCCAGCACCGCAGAAATGTAGCGCAAAGAAAAATTGTTTTTATTAATTTGTTTTTTGTTAGATTTGGGGATAAGCTCTCCTTGACCTTTAAATTCCGCTGCAACAGGGAGGAAATTGGTGGGTAACCTTGCCCCGTTCCATGGAAAAACACTAGCATAGTTGCTGTAATTATAGGGCTGCCGTGGGTAACATCATCATGGCGTAATCATCTGAAACATATATTTTTAAACTTGGGGTTAGAGCCCTGTTCGCCTTCAAATTCAGTGGAACTTGAAGGATTAGAAGGATAAAATACCTCCTTTTCGAGGGGTATGCGCAAGATTTTAGAGCCCATATTTAAAAAAGCTGGCCTTGATGAAACAATGAGAAGTCTTTTTCTCTTGATTCACCCACTTTTTGGTCAAATCCTGATCAATTAACTTAAAAAACACATCTCTACTCATTGCAGCCCTCTCCAGTCCCCTATGTTGACGAGCTCAACGCTCTCTGTCCCCTCGTGGGGAAGGGGCGCCCCCTCCTAATGTTTTTTGGCCTCTGCCAAAACACGCCCAGGCTGGTTCTACTAGCCCTCCCAACTTAGCCGGTTGCTTTATCCCGCCTAAGGACATAGCTTTAAACCTCGCCCACACTCAGGCAGTGCCCCGTTGCCCCCTATTACTCCCTTGGAGCACCATGAGCTTTGTCCTTCAGGTTGAATATGGAAAGTTGTTCCCATATTCCGACTTCCCTATCATCAAAATTGCCTAGGATCTTTTGCGTCCTGCTGGCTTTATCAACTTTCACCCCTTCAAGTGGTATTTTGACCTCATCTTCTTGTTTGAAGCCAATGTGGCACTCACAGCTACCATTCCCCTGGTGTTCCAGGGGGTGCCCCTACCTACCACTTGAACCCAGTTGCCCACTGATACCACTCTAGTGGTTCAGTTTGTGGGCCTCCCAACCCACCTCCCCCCAAAAAACTTATACAATGAATTGGTGGTCGGTTTGTTGGCTTACAGTTTGAACCCCATCCTCCAATTTGTGGTTCTCATTGGAGCCTCCCAACTTGTAGGCCCTCATGCCTTTGCAGCCATACATCCAACTTCCTTGGAGGCTGCCCTCTTGATTCCCCCTTGCACCATCATTCCCACTGCCCCAGACCATCCTTTCAAGGCCCACGTGGATGGAGGGCGCACCATCTGCCCTACCTGTTTCAAACTAGACCATTCAAAATGGCACTGCCTCTCCAACACCCAAGCCACAGCCTACACACCCAACTCTTCGCACAATGACCCAGTCGCTGACCCAGTTACTTTCTTCCCCTGGGTCACCTTTCTCCCCCCTCCTATCAAAAAACTGGATTCTACAGCTGGGCCAGCCCCAGCCAATCAGGAGCAGTGTCCTTAAGCCCCTTCTCCTCAACCAATTAATCAGGGGCTCAACTGGAATCTGGTTAATTCTAAGCCACAATTGCTTTATACCATGCCACGCTCCCCCATGCCAACGCATTCTCCCAAATTAATTATCATCAACCAAAATCACTGGAATTATTTGGATGAAGTCAATGAATTGGGTGATCCTGTCTCCAAATCGGTCAGCCCTCCTTGCTTTGAAGAGTTCATTGATGCTGACTATATGGCCCAGTTCCCTCCTTGATAAAATCGCCTTGCCCAGGTGCCCCCATATTCTGATCTGACCATCAGTTATTTGAAGAGGTAATTGCCTCCCCACATGATATATCGCTCCAGTTTGCTGCAAGTTTATCCATCAAGGTTTTATCCAAAGGCCTTGTCCCCCAACCCATGGACCCCACACTGACTCTCCCATAATAACGAAAATTCTTCTGCCAATTCTCCTTTGCCAACAATAATCTCAAATTCTTGGTGCAACAAGCTAAATTAAGCCCAAAAACCTTCCTCACCCCTAAATTTGTAGACATGGCTTCTTCCTTGCACAACATCCGCCTTAGATGTGAGAAGGCCCTTTCCACTTACCTTTCCAACTGCCTCAAAAAAGGTATCCCTTGACCAGATCCACTCTCCTCACTGGACCCCCACATCCAAGATGCGCCTACGCCCTTGCTCTCTGATTTGTGCCACTGCCTATCAGCCCCAGTTGAGCTCTCTCAAACTCCTGGTCTCCCCTCTCCCTCTGCCATGGTTGGTGAGCATTTTTTACTTCCGACTTTGTTGGAGTTTAGCATTTGGTTTTTCATGTCATTTGCAGGGCTTTGGCCATGTCATTACAACTTTTGGTGTGGTTTTCTTTCATTAGTGCTCAGCAATGTCTGTCTCCTGGTTGGTGTGCCTTAATTAAGTTTTAATTTTGATGAAACAATGATTGCCAACTTACCTGGCCGCTTCCAGGTTGGGTCAGGGAAACCTCCTCAAAGAGCTTCAATAAGTTGGTCAAAGTTGGTAGGGGGCTATTGTATAATAAGGGAGTTTCTCACAGGGAGGTCCAAAGTGGAATAAAGAAACAACATTTTAACAACATAAGGCAAAAGTATGTCCTGTGATTTTTCATTAAATTCATTCTAAACATAATACTACTAGGCGCCAGCTTTTTTCAGAGTAGAACTTTATAAGGTATGAATAGACAATTACTTCAGGATGATGCTGCTCCAGGACATGCTCCAAGCCCTCCGCTGATTTCCACAAAAGTGGCTGTGCGTGGAACATCGCAAAAACCCAGTCAGCGGCCTCTGGAGAAAGTCAATATAGCAAATCCACCCCCTGCGAGGGTGGACAAGAAACAGACAATTTTTTATCACCAAAAGAAGCTTCCTAAGAGAGGGAAGCAATAACTTATTTTATTTTTGGAAAAAATCTAGGAAAGTTGGGGAATTATTACAACAGGATCACAAAGGGTCCAAGGATAGGACCATCTAGTACTAAAAAAAAGGGTCCAAGGATACCAGGTATGAGCAGGAAGGGTGGGCACTTCCCAGTTGGTAATTTTAAGAATAACGCTTAGATTCACCAAAACAAAGCAAAAATGTGGTGATCCCTTAGTGGCTGTGAAAAACGGCCAGCGCACCCAATTTACACATAACATAAGCCCCACATGGGTATTCTCATGCACATAAAATAAAAGGTTGACAACTAATGTCAAGAGAATGTATGTAACTATCTTATTCCCAGAGAGGTGGTGCGGGATGCACAGCCACACCGCCAGGGAACTAGTTGTTAGCAAGTTTAGAAACAGGGCACCGTGGAGGTTGCCAGAGCAAAAGGGACCCAGGGCAAGGATGTACAATGCGGTATAAAGTAGTAGATAGCAAATAAAAACAAAATTTGGTTGAACACTAAAGTGGAGTCCATAACCAAGTGGAGATCTGTGCTAGGTGCTTGGGTGCCTCGATCTGGAGGGGACCATGGCGGCCAGTGGTGCATTAGATATGGTAGATCATTTTGTTAAATTAAATGACCAACGTTGTTAGAGACCTCCTTGAGGAAGTACACGCACAGGTTTGCTCAGGGAACCATATTCAAAAAAGTGTAAAAAATATGAGAAGTTTTTGTTAGAAAGTCAACTAATGAGGAAAGTTGGTCTCATGAGAATATACTTAAACATTGGGGGGTGAGTTGTCAATTGGCGGAAGTGGTGCTAAGCCTAAGCGTTCAATAGGCACATGCTACCATCAACCTGGGTTCTTTAACTCGAAATTGACTTATCTTGAGTTTTTGATTGTAACTGGACTTGTCCCAATTTGGTAATATTAAAAATGAAAAGGATTTTATAACCTAGTTCCTTCGAGTAACCATATTGAATTGTAAAAGTTTGAGAACCTAGCTGGTGCGTTTTAACGCTCTGGATGTAATGCCAGGTTGAGCATCACGCACACTACCTGGAACAACCTGAGCATATCTCTCCTGTACCCAGCTTTGGTCCAGGGTATGTTTAAGGTCATAGAGGCCTGACAACATAACAATTTTTGGGTTCCTGACGCCCAATCAGCCCTTATAATCCATGCCCTCAATTGTGTTATAAATCCATGACAGTCCCCCTCATTCAAGATCTTCACACTTCATCCAATAAGAAAGTCAAGCGATGTTCATCTCTTTTAAGAGTCTTCTGTAACTTCGTTTTTCAATAGTTTAAGGGCTTCAGTGTTGAAATCTTAAATACTAAGACAGGGTTGCATTAGGTGATAATTCTTTAACCCCTCTTTACAAATCCTTGTGCACTTAAGGGTAGAGGTAAATTAAGCATCAATCCATTTAATTCCTGAAGGCTTGATTTTTAAAGTGAGACTTTTAGACGATTTTATTGTTCCAATTCCAGTATTTTTAGAATGTTATTCCGTAAGAATTCTAATAACAATGATAGTATTATTCCTCAAGAGCAATTCTATCTCAATATGATAGAATTGGTGGATCATCCCACTGCCTACCATAGAAAGTCTTCAACAAAAGCTAAACATATTTACAGCATCTTATTGAGGATGATTAGCTGTCTTGTTGGCTATCAAGAATTTCTGGTCCTATATATATCAGACACACTTGACCATTATCACTAATCACGCTTTTATTAATGGTTCCAGCAGATGAAAGATCCAGATGGCCGCTTAGCTTACTTGGCTTTAAAGCTGCCAAAATACAAGTTTCTATTTTTTTGGCATGGTCCAATATAACAAACACTGAATGATTTCTTCAAAGCCCATACTCCCATTGACTAAGACTGAGTATGACCGTCTTTATGAACATATTGGACAACAAGAGCTGTAAAAAAATAAAACAATGCCTTTAAAGAAAGGTTCTAAAAGAGGTCTTTAGTCAATTAAAATTATTAATTGCCGCCTTTTAAACTAGAGTTGACATACTAGTTACCATATGTTTGATTATTTAATAGGAGCAAAAAACTTTTTATATGCAGTAGGTTTAAGTGAAGTTCACAAAACAACTAATGGCTGATAATCAATGTTATTTGGAAAGGATGCTTTCACCTAAGCGTAATTTTCAATCATTATAATTAGTATATAGATGTAAAGCTAGTCTAACTACCTGTCCAATATATCAAGTTTTTTTCTAAAGCAAAACTTTTAATATTGTTGGCATTGACTTTGTGTGACCTCTCACTCAGGCCTTTAAGGGACATCAATTTATATTTGTAATAATCAATAATTAACTTAATAATCTGATGGAGACAATATGTCTCTAGTTGTTTACATCAAAATCAATTGCTGGATTCTTATATAATCAGACCATAACACAACATTGATGTCTTAAAGTAATTTTCTATGATATTGATAGGATATGCTTTTTGAAATTCACAAAAGTTAGCTGCATAAAATGAAATTTTCTCAAATAACAAGACCCATATTTACTATCATATAATGGAATTATCAAGAAGGTTAATGTTATATTAACATCTAATCTTCTATTAAGGACTCTTCCAATCATCTACAGTGGCCTCAGTTTTAATCAAGCCTTATTTAGCTTATCATATAAGTTATAATCAAAAAAGATGTCCCCTTTCCAAGCTTTTTATGTAAAACCTTAAATTGCTCTAGGTGTAAAGTATCTTAGATGAGGCTTTTCCCCAAGCTCTGATGTCAGTATGGAGATAATCGCTGATAAAATAGTCCAACTTAAACCTCAGTATTAAGCTTTAATAAGAAACCATTACTTTTGAAACCAATTATTTAACAAAAAATATATTCCAGTGTTTATCTTGTGATTGGGGGAGTTAATTTCTATTATCAACACTTACCAGGTGAAAGTTGTTTAGTTTTTATATAACTAATCATAAGGGATCAACCCAAATTACCTAAAAAATTACAAAAAACCAATCAGTTACTATAGAATTGTTAGAATTTTAATATGCCGTATTACCCAGCCAATTAGATTTCATATAGCTACTTTTCTCATTAAGGGATTATATCCTATAGTGATTATGAGAGTCAAAGTTTTTAATGATTAATATTGATTTGGTGAATTAACCCTCTGAATATTTTTTGATTTGCTGGGAGTTGACTTGCTGAATAGGTCATTTTTCATAGGAACTGATTGCCAACAAATGTATTTACTTTATAGTTGTATTGCCAATTTAGCTAATTGGTAATTTCATCATAGTAGTCAATTGGGTTTTGTCACTGATCAACTTGGAAATCTATTTTTAGTTGCTGAAGCCTTGACACCACTTATGAAAGTAATTTGCGGTTTAACCCTTTATGTTTTGCAGTCTGTGATTGATAAAGAAACTTCCCATTATCTAAGCAGACTTCTGGTCCAAAGAAGGTGCTCCGCTGAGGCTGATTTTAGATTTTGGAGACATCTACCTAAAGCAACTTCTAAGAGGTCATGAATCTAGTTGGTGGTGCAATCCAACTAGGCAAGTGAGGTTGTTTCTCATGGGTGCATCATCAGAGGGCTAATACATCAGCAGCAGCTTCCAATTCTCAGTAAGGTGCTAGCAGAAGAGCTGGTCGCCAGATCCTCTATGAAATATATGACTTTTGAGTTATTAAAATAAGATTAAAATAGCGAAATTACTTTTATAGTTTAAGCTTTTTGTACCTTGGTTGTATAATTAGACATGAGATAATAGGATTAAATCCTTTATTTTAGTATATTGGCTATCAAGACTTCCGCAGACTCTGCAATAAGAGAGAAAGGACAGCGGGAAAAGTCCTTATTTATTCCAGAGATACCTTCAAAGGTTGGAAGATCAAGCACATGTTTAGCGTTGGGCTTAACATCTAACATGATTTTTGAGAGCGCTCAACTGAGTAATAGTCTTCATACTATTACTGTCCATCATTTATTACCTAATATCATTAATTCAACGCAGTTATTAAAAACTTGTGCAGTTATCTGGAGATAAAGTGAGTTACATAACAAAAGATTTATTTGATACATATTTCTTAGAGTGAAGGCGCTCAAAAGTTAACAAAAATATCACAAATGGCACCTCACTAACGCACTAGGTCAAAAAATATCACATAAATAAATTATCAATCAGGATTTTCTATCATGGTACAACAACTCATATAAAAATAAGGTATTGATTATCACCTGCACCCTCACCTGCAACTCATTGTAGTATTGTTTTTACATTTCTAATAGCAAATCTCCATTGTATAATTAATGACATAATTTCTGGTATGGACCACAAGTTTAAGGAATAGGTTTCCAAGGAAAGAATATCACGTTAAAGATTCTACCTGAATAAAATACAACTAAACCAATGCTGGGTGAGGTTCGAGTATTCCCAGGATGAGTTGAAAGTGTTTAGAGATTTTCAAGTATGGCAACGACAGCACTAATTGTAACAAAATGTATGATGGATGAAAAGGGGTAACTGATTCTAATTTCTAAATGTAGTTTTTTAGCTATACAAAATTTACCACCACCCAGCTTGGCACCTTACAACTACAATAACAGGTTTTTGTCTAGACATACTCATAATATAGAATGATGAGGAGAAAATTAATCTAACTGGGTATTATGGGCTTATCATTAGAACTAATGGATCAAAACCAAGCCACATCATCTTTATATGACTTTTTTAAAATTAACTTCTCATTTGAAAACTTTGTTACCATCAATAAATTTGATTCTTAAAAATCAGTATCTATGAATTTTGTTAGGCATGGCCTTGAATCTTTTTGAGGAGGCCTTAAACAGCTTGGTTCATATTATGTATCAAAAAATGCAGATTTGAATCATCCTTCCATTGGTAGTTGGAATCCTCATAGTCTATGCATCGCGTGGTATAGACTGTGATGACTCCCAGCTACTGTGCTACTCCTTGGAGTCTGAGTTGTTGAATACCTCTATAAATTGGTAACTTTCACTTTGGTAATGATAGTATGCCTTTGTCACTAAGGTGTGGCCACTAACCGTTGTGGGTTTCTCTCAATTGTTTTAAAACTTATATTCTCTGTTGATTTGGGTTTAGATCCTACATAACCTCTTTGGATTAAGGAATTACAGAGACTCTCCTTAAAATTATTATAAATTCTATTAACCAAGTTACAACCTTATTATTACCTTAGAGACAATCATACTGAGCCTCTCAGAACCCAAAATATTTACTTTGACCTTAGAACCTTTGATGTGGCCAATGAGACACCATTTTGCAATTACTAGAGAAATCTAATTATATAGAAGGCGTTATGAACCCTTGAGGTGACCCTGGCTGCTAACCTATGACCCATTTAGTATATAGCTAGGCGACTGACAGCTGAGGAGGGGTTAGAATCAATTCTGTATTAAGTGAGTTAAATTGAGCCTCAATGACATGACAGTTATATACATTTTATCTTATCCATGCAGTATGACCAAGATTAAAGGAAATTATGAATGCCATTGTAAAACAAAAAAAACAGTGGAGGTGCAACCACAATTTAGTGTTTACAAGATCTATTATATAAAAAAAGTTTATCTCATTATTAATGACAATATTTTTGAGTGTCCTGTCATCATGCAAAAGTACCAATTGTGATACATCTTAACCTGTTCCATATTTATAACTACACCGCCATGATGGAAAAATACAGAAGTAAAAAAGTATGCCAATAATTAATCTTTCTTTTAGAGTCGTTTACATTAAAGAAAACGAACACATGATTGTCAATGTTTATAAGGGTAAGTAATCAACTGGGTTCAGAGTAAAATATTGACCTTTTACCCCAGGAAAAGATTCTAGGATGGGCTTTGGTGTAATCTAGGATTTTATAAATCAGCTATTAATATGTAACTTAATTCCAAAAAAATACACAAAGAGAAAACCAAAACACTATTGTCAAGACCCATACCTTCAGGATCTATAGTTTCATCCCTTGAGAGTCCATAAATGCCCACCAAACAATAGGATTAAAATCAGTAGAAGATAACTTTTCTAAGTCTCAAAGTTATCCTACTCATTGACATGCCCCCTTACAATTTATAAACAGTGGGTAGTTCTGTTATAATATTTAATAAAGTACAATTAAAAACTCTTAATTGTCAACCTATCAACTAAGAAATCTTAAAATTTTCAAGACATTAGGGAAGAGGGCTTTCTTTAATTCCAAAAATATTTAGCATTATTACAACAGGCGCTTTAGAAATCCTTATTTTTACAATACAGATGGACGTTTATTCCCATCATCTTGACTCAGTGCTTGTACTACTTGCAATGATTCACTGGAGTACTTGCTTCTAATAATTGTTTTAATAAAGTCCATTATATGAAAGGCTTTAGTAACAAATAGTGGTCTCAAACGATAGTCTGAATTCTGATGCTTTGGTTCAGAATAATGAGTGTAATAATAAGTCAAAAGTTGAAGTTAGAGGGCCTAGTGTAATAGCCATCCCAAAAGGTTTAAAGAGGCTCCTTAACTTGATAAAATGGCGCATAGTTTTTGAAAACCTTTATATCTCATTCCTTGAATGTAAACTACATATTTATTTTAAATATAACCTAAAACCATTGTTCCATTTACTGACATTAATTTTCTGCTCATGGAAAATTTAAGCTTCATCTTCAATAATATGATGTGTATTATATACGCTCATTGCTTACTGTGATATAACTAACCTAATAACAGACAGAGAATCATCAGTATGCGCTATAATTTCCCTTTTGATTTTAGGATTTCTTAGTACTTGAGACTTAGTTAGGGCTGTTATAAGTTTTAAAGGTGCGCTGCACTTTTTAGTACAAATAGAGGGCACGATTTCTAGTAGAATTAAGAGAGTTTGTCACTACATCTAAGTTATGTATGATCTTCTGGTAGTATAACAATCCTAAAAAAGGCCTACAGGTTTCTCTTATTGAAGTAAGTGAACATTTTCTTACTGTCCTTGACTTTAGCAGTCTAAGGCCATAGTCCTTTAGCGGCTATTATGAAGCTGAGGTACTATAGGATTTATAAAAAGTTGTATATCTTAAGCTGTATCTTTAAGTTTAATGTGGTTTGCCCAAATAAATTTTTAGATGCTTCAAGAATTCAATAAAATTAGTATGTTAGAAAATGTCTATGTTGTAAGGTACACTAGTACATATGATAGACTGAGAACCCTGAGGATAGTATCCATCACACACTAAAAAGCCTCTTAGGCGTTGCAGAAGTCATAGCATGTTTTTGCGGGTTGAAATAGACCATGATACGTGGGTATGACCTATGCCAGACAATTTCATGTTCAATCAAGTAGGAGAGTGTTTTGGAGGTGAATAATGTAAGATATACCCTAACTCCCTGGTTGACTCACAGTGGAATACTTTGAATCAGAATTTTCGCACTAAAGCTCCCCAAATACTCTGGCAAAATAGACCAGCTGACTTGAAATCCGTCCAAGCACCAGTTTATATTGGTGCAAGGCACTAAGGGAAAACTACCCCCTGTTATAGACTTAAAGGGGTCTTAAAGGTGATAATATTGTTTAGATGTCTGATTGTGTCCCTTTAAAAATTTACTCTAAGTTGATTATCAGCAAGCAACCCAGTAACCTTTTTACTGCACAGGTCTGATTTCCCTATGCACTTTGTCGCGTTGTATAGAATGTATTATTAGTTGATAATAGTATGGAGACTATTATTCATAGTTGAGATTGAACTATAATTTGGCCAACGCTTGGCCAATATTTCCAATTAAATACTCTTGAAGTTGTACTCGTAGGGATTTGTTCCATATACTTGTACATCTGATCTTTGCTAAGATACCCCTGTGACAGTTTCTCTCTCATCCCAACACACAGTTGGCAGCTATTCCTTATTGTGGTTCCTCTTTCTCTAGATCCCCGCTCAAATCTTTACTCTTCTCTCTGAAAGCCTTCCAATTATTGCCCTTTTCAATAATATCCTTGAGATAGAACAACACAATAGAAGCTGATAGTCTAACTATAAATTAAATTGATAATGTAACTCTAAAAACTGTATATAATAATGGTTTTGTGGATAATGTTTTTTATTATAGTAAATCCTAGGGAATTATATAGTGGGGGATTTGGCTGTCTAACCCTAAGTTGACACCTCTTTGATAAAATGGTAGCCATTTCCATTAAATCACCCATCCTTGTCTTGGCAGCAATGGTCTTCCCCATCCTGGCTAGGATTCCATCGTTGGACATTCTCAAGACCTCAAACTGGAAGAGTCAGAAAATGTGTACCTAAAATTTTCTTAATCCAAGCAAACCAACCATTATTGGCTAGGATCTGCTTAGGTAATGGGACTTATCATCCATTATGGCAGGTCACTCACCAACCAATTAATTTGCTAGTTGCAGGAAGCATCACTCGCCTCACAACTTACTATTCATTCCCAATCAGTCAGTGATAAAACCTAATCAATCCCAATTGGTACACCTGTTAATTGAACACTATCAGATGCCCCTATTTTTTCGGCAACTCTGCCCAATGAGATCTTAAGTATTCATCCAGATCAATCTCTGATGGATACGACCAGGCAAATATCTCAAAATCCCCCAAACATAGTTCCTCCAAAACTTGGGCCAACCAATTTCCAGTTCACTTCGCCTTAGGGAATTTTCCCCTAGCGATACCAGGTAATCTAGCAGGCTGGGAATATGGGCAAAAATCCCAACAGTCCCCTATATTGAATTTTTACTGCATAAACATATCATACCCAATGTAATCACTCGCCTAAACTAAAGTTAAGATGAGGTGAAGAGACTATTGATCGCTCTGACAGGATAATTCATCATTCACCTAAAACAAGCCCCTCCCCGCCTAATATGAGCTTGCAGGTATCTCACTTTTTAGCCCTCAAGTAATTTAAGATACTAAGCTGCGACATTTTAATAGGGATTTCTTTTTACCCTCCACCAAATTTTAATATTATAAAAAACTTACAAAATTAGTATTAACGGTAGCTTAATTTATTCCACTTATATAAAACTAACCCACATATTGATAGTGAAAATCCTCTTTCCTATGGAAAGATTGGTGGAATTCTGTGTACCAGCACCCACGAGCTAAAAAATCGCCAGGATTTAAACAAGTGGTGCTCACTACAGGTGCCAGTACATCACAATCTCTGAATATAATGGAGGGCGTTAGAGGGAGCAATTCTCTCGCCATCACCGCTGAAGATGAACCACAGATAATTGCCTTAGAACAGCAGCTCGCCAGTGCTCTGTCTCGCCTTCAAACACTTAAACAAAGATCTTTCCAAGCCTCTCAAGGGGCTGCTCCTGCTTTCCCAAAATCCCCCCTACAGAGACAAGTTTATCTCAGGTGAGGGTAACATTGCCTCATACCTCTTTGTTTATGAATTTATGATTTAAAGGACAACTGACCATCAGAAAATCAAGTATATCCTCTCTTGCATGAGTCCCATGGCTCAGGAGGTAATGGTTCCTAATATGGCCACCCTCACTACCTGGGCGGAGGTTAGGATAGCACTATTGATGAATTTGGTACAGCGCAAAGTTTACATAGGCGGAAACATGCCTTTATGTGGCTTAGCATGCAAAAGGGAGAATCGCTCATTTCCTTTGTTGACCAATTCTATAGTGAGCCCAACCCATTTACTTGAACAGATGTTACCACTTAATGACGCCGTTGCTGCTCTCTTAGCTGGGTTGGTTTCCCAACCCTTCTTGACAATGAACATCTCCTCCATAAAACGCTCCTACCTGATTGTATGTAATTATAAGGAAGCTTTGTTAGCAGTAGCCGATTTCTATGACCTTTATCTTGTGCATAAAGCCCAGGGGCAAGATTTTGCTAAGCCTCTTTTAGCCTCACCAAGCCTGTCCCCCTTAGGGAACCTGAGCTTCCCATGAAGCTCCAACGAGATATTTTACCGCCACTTAAGGATAGAGAGAGTATACTAGCAATAACCAGGAAGTGCCCCTCTTCATCCTCTGCTCCCAAAGTTTTCTCTGGGTTATCAGTACCATTTTTACCACTCCATTCTCTCCTCTGAGCGGCCGCTCAGGGAGGTCCAATTGGCACATCAATTTAGGGCGCCTCTTATACCTTCCTCGCCCTCTCCTCTTGGCATTCATAGGCCAAACCTTGCTCCCGCAGGACAGCCAAAACCCACTATTCAAGAGCGCCCATCTAGAATTGTGGTAGTTACAACGCCTGATATAGATGCTAGAAGGGTAAAGGAGCGCCATAAGGACCCACCCTACAACCAGGGAAGCCCTGACCCTACCTTCCTCTCTATGTACTCCCTAAAATGCATCAATAACCCTCAGATAATGAATCTGAAGTGGGTTGTAAAGATGTTGGGTATTATGTCTTAGGAGCTCCAGTTGAAGTAGGGGTACTGGATCAGTTGACCCTGAAAGAGAGATATGGCCTTGATCCCCCAAGGAATTTACACCCTCCAAGTGCTGAGATGCTCTGAGGTCATTGATACCGCTAGTGACACTGACCAGCTCATTGCCTCACTGATTGTGGAAATACAGCAAGTTTTATGCTCGCTGGTGATTAATTTAGCTGGATTAAACCAAAATACTTGACGCTAAAATAATACTTATTAATCAAGGTAAAGTTTTGGTTTTTAAAAAAATTTTTATTATTTGCTGCTTGGAGATCAAAAAGCGAGCCCTCCACAATATCTACTACTTAGTATTTAAACTGTATCGAGGTTCAAAGCAAATTCAATGCTAAGTTTAAATTAGCTTAATAATGTCCAAATTAGGGAGTATGAGGATTTGACCTATTGGAGCTCTGGAAACTCGTCTCACTTTTGAGGAACAGCTGGTGGAAGGTTTGTTGCAGGTAGTATCAGTCCATTGGGCAAGGATTTGGGATATCTGATCCAATCACCATGAGTGAAAATTTTTACACCTGTTGGGGCCCCCTCCAAGGCTATAAAAGGGGTGGTCCTCGCGTAGGTGGTTTGAATAAGTTGTTAATGGAATGGGAGGAATCTCATATGGACTCCCCTAATTCCACCATATGGTCAGTGAAATCTGACTGCCCAAACTCGTGCTATTTTCTCAAGAGGTATTAACAAAAGTGTTACCCTAATTTGAGGGGTTCCACCGAGAAATGACCAGGGTCTTTTGGCCAATATTATCGTTATTTTTGCTTAAATCCTATTTTATCCTAATATCAGACTTTTAATGGTCTGACATTACCCCTCTCAGCCTATTGTCACCCAAAACATTATTCTCTCAAGGCTGAGAGGGCGAATGTCTGAAATCACCCCCTCAATAATGTTGGGGGGAGAATATAACCATAATAAGTGGCCATATACCCAGTTGAAGATAATCTTTGTAGCCAAGGACTTGATAGATTACTACGCACCCTCTTGTAGGTGATGACAAAAGGGTCTTCCCAGATTGACCAAAGCTTACAACTTATAGGAGTAATGCGATTATGATAATACAGAACCAGGTCAGACACTTGGAAGTAAGGTAAGGGAGTTTGGTGCTTATTGGCATCCTGCCCTTCTTTAATCACCGTTTTAGCTATATTGGTCATAGCCTCATATTGGAGCTAGATGATGCGTTGAGCCAATCTTCTCATATCTTTCTCATGTTCCTCAACTCTAGAAGAGAAAACATTTCTAGCTAAGAGAGCAGCTATTCCGGGTTCCTGCCCACACAAGACATTAAATAAGGACATTTTCAGGATTTGGTGATAGCTAATCTTAAAGGTCATAAGAGCACTGGATAGGATTTGATCCCATTGAAGTGGATCAGATGATACCATTTTTCATAGAATGGAGACTAAGGTTCCATTTTCTCTCTCCACGGTCCCATGGGTAAAGGGACTATATGAAGCTGAGAAAAGTTATTGGGCTCCCATGGAAGTAGCCAGGATTTTGACTACTCTGGAGGTGAAGTTCTTACCAATATCGCAGAGTAATACCTGAAAACGCCATGACAAATAAAAATGTTTTGATGTAAAAACGTGGCTAGGGCCTTGGCCTTTTGGGCAGGGAGAGCCACGGCTTCAATCCACTTAGTAAAGTATAGAGGTTGTTGAGGGGCAGTTGGTTGATATTGGTAACTAGTATTAAAACTGAGTTGCTTCTTACACGTGATGCAGGCATCCAAGCCTTTAAGAATAGTTTCCATAATTACTTCCCAATAGTACTGATCCCTTTCCACTCATAAGTTTTCTTTACTACCCCATGACCTAGGGATATTGAACTTCCAAGATAGCAGGCACACAATCTGAGGGCCAAAGGTAAGGAAGCCATTTTGCCACCACCCAATTGTACAATTTCCACTCTCCACTTTGGTATTGCAGGAGTGCTGGGATAACTTTTTCTGGAATGACTCATCCTTATTCTACCAGTCATTTCTGGTCATTAAGAGGTCATATAATCTCTTCGCCTCACTATAATCCAATTGTAGGACTGGCAGCCGAGTTAAATCATTAAAATCTATGTGATAGGTTACAGAACCATGTTCAATCTTCATGTCATAAGGCTGGAGCTTTAGAGCCTAGTGATCTAACCGGCCAGTATGATCCTTCATGTTCTATAACCATTTCAACGAAGCGTGGTCTGTAACCACAGTGAAGGTAGTCCCATACAGGAAAGGGCGGTAGTGCTTTACAGCTAACAGAACGGCAAGGCACTTCTTCTTCATTACGCTGAAGTTGAATTCTTCCTATTACAGCATCTTACTGGAATAGGATACAAGATGATCTACACCATTTTCATCCAGTTGAGCTAAGATGTCCCCAATGGAGTAGACCGAGAAATTACTAAACAAGTTAAATGATTTTCTATAGTTGGGGTGCCTCAGGATAGGACGTTGTTGTATCAGTTGCTTCAACGTCTCAAAAGCGGCCTTCTGTTCAGCGCCCCAATGGAAAGGGGTATTCTTAATCAGTAGGCGGATGAGGGGCTCACTAAGTTGGGCAAACTTAGGGATGAACTGATGATAATACACATCATCACTAAAAAACCTTTAATATCCCATAAATTCTTAGGGACAGTATTTTTGAGATCTCTTCAAACTTCTCTTGTATGGGGTGAATTACCCCTTGAGAAATGGAGTTTCCAAGAATATCAATTTATATTGGAAGAAGGTACACTTTAAGGGTTTTAACTTGATATTGATTCACTAAACGTTGAAGACCTCCTTCAGGTAATCAAGATGTTCATTGAAAATTTTGGGATCATGTGATGTCATCAAGATAGAAGATGACACAACTAAAAATTAAATCCTGGATGTGATTTATGGCGCGCTGAAAAGCTGCAGGTGCGTTGCACAACCCTTGAGGTAATCAGGTGGGTTGAAAGGGACCCTAACTGCAAATAAGAGCACATTTCTCCTGGTCTTGAGGAGAAAGATCCATTTGTCAATAGCCGCTAGCCAAGTCCATTGCGGAGAAGAAGTTAGATCTAGAGAGACTCCAGGGCTTCATCGATGTGGGGGATAGGATAACTATCCTTTTTCATGAGGTTATTTAATTTGCAGTAGTCCTTGACTACCCAATGACCTCCATTCTTCTTTTTCATTAGCAAAAGGGGGAAGACCAAGGGCTTTGTGAAGGAACTGATAGCCCCGCGCCTAGTAACTTCATGAGCTCAGCCCTCATCTGATGTTCTTCCACCTTGTACTTGCAATAAGGTTTTGAATAAATAGGACGGGCATCACCAACATCAATGGAGTGGCTCCAGTCCTTCATATGGCTATAGTCATTATCTGATTTGGAGAGTATGTCGCTAAATCCTTCCAATAAAGTATGAACTTTGTCAAGTCCATCTGGGGTCAGCTCATCCGAGATATAGACATTGGGTAAAGTACATAACATGTTATCCGTTGGCAAGCCCATATCCAATGTAGAGCCAAAGAAGTGAATTTTTTCAATGTCCTCCACATGAATTAATAAGCCTCTGCCAATATCCTGATGCTTTCTTATAACGAGGTCCTTTCTGGTGAGGTTCCCCAACAGAAGAGTAATAGGCCCTGGTAGGCTGAGTATTTTATGCCAGGCAATACCCAAGGCTCCAAGGGGCTAACGCCCTCAAGACTTATGAGGTGCAACAAGCAGTGGTGTGGGATTTGGAGCGTGATCTTTGTGTCAACCACTAGTTGTTCAACCAGCTTAATCACTACCTCGTCTGAAGCATAGAAAGGAATACCTTCCATGGCATCCAATGAATTGGGTAATTTAATTTTAATTCACCCAGAGGTTAACAATGTAAAGACAAAGTGAAAATGGGTAATCAATCAGGCAAACATATTCATTCTTGCCAGGATCTTTATTAAATAAAACTAAAGGGACTTTATAA
>JAKSZP010009868.1:0-43483 GCA_022478985.1 Massospora cicadina | reverse complement strand
CTACTTTTATCTTAAAGTGTGAAGTCTAACTGGGCGTCTCTCCTCCATATTAAAAAAAGCTATTTTGGAGATTCCAGCCAAACTACTCAAACCCATTGGGCCATCTAATTTTAATAATAATAATAATAAACCCCAGGCACAAAGTTACCGGTCACACCTACACCTGCCTTATACTGCACCCATTGTAAGGGAACCAACCACACTGTAGACTTTTGCTGCATCTTTCCTTATAAGTTGGCAAAAGATCAATCAGTATAGGGCAAGAAGATCCCTATGCTGATGGAAATCCAGTGCCTCAAGACCCTTGTTCTAGCTCTAGCTCTATCCCCAGCACTTCAGGTTGTTTTGTGTTAGCTGCCCCTGCAGAAGCTGACATACCCTTTCCTATCCAAGGAAATAAACACCTCTCACTTTCTTACTTTTATGTTGGTCAGTTACCCCAACAAATCTTGGTGGTCAACTATTCTATGGAAAGTCAAGCGCTGGCAGACAAACATTCAAATGCATTGAACAGCCCCAAGATTAACCACAGCACAATCCTCCACTTTCTTCATTGCAAATCTCTACTGAAATTCTACTAGCTGTTAATTCCCAGTTTGGATCTTTGGTGGTTCAAGTCGAGGTAGCCATACATAAGGTTAAAGTCTTGGTAATAATTGATACTGGCTCACCAGTTAACGTTATTTCCCCACGACTTATCCAAAAGATAAAAATGGCTCTGGACTTGATCCATGAGGCTGAATATGGAACAGCAGGCAGTCAGTCTACTAAGGCGATTGGAGCATATTCTGCCTTATCCCTTCAATTCAGAAAACTCTTAATTACTACCCCCACCATTGCATTAGAAAACAATACTTATGAGTTTTTTATTGGAGTCCAATTGATGTGGAAGTATAACTGCATCATTAACCTTAAGGAAAAATACCTATCCCTCCTAGGGTATCAGATTCCATAAATATTCAACCTCCCCTTTAAAAGTAAAGAAGGCCTAAAAACGGACATGCTTTAAAATACCCATCCTCCATTTGCAAATTTGAATACCAAGTTTTAGGGGGAAAGACCCAGTTACCCACAGAGGCTGTGGATGCCAAAGTTGGGATCCCTCTGTATGCCCCCATCCTATTATAATATCCTCTGGCTCACAAGTTATTGTGGATACAGGGATCAGTATTTCACCCCTCCTAATCAAGATTTAGAGCTAATTGGACACCCAAAACCTTTTATCAAGGAAGCGCTGACCTGCCCTGGGATTTTGAATCCTGCTATTGAAAATCTATCTCTATTTTATTAGGGAACTTAAAAAATCATACCCTCCAAGTCCCTCAACATGCCCCTATTGCTTATGCAAAACTATGTCCCATTGAGAATATTGCTGATTTGAGTTGTTTTGGATTATTACAAGATTTAGGATTCGATTCCCACTTACCATAGCTCTGGTTGACAGTCAAATTGGGGATAATCTCACCCCTAAAGAACGTAAACTATCAAAGACCTCCTTGAAGAGTATGGCGATAATTTTTTCTCAGGGCCAAGCGACTACAGAAAAATGTCTGGGGTAATTCACAAAATTGAGACTAAAGCTCAAATTCCATTCAAATCCTGGCCATATCAAAAATCCAAAGTGGAAGAAGCACAAGTGGCTGTAGAGTTACAACACCTTCTGGATGCTGGGTTACTCATGCCTTCTGTTGGGGATTCATCTACAATGACCAAAATTATTCAAGATCGAGATTCAATATCTTGGTCTAATGAGATTTTAAAATCACATTGGAGATATATGATTCTAGGATGTACTGATGATCAACCCTTCAGAGTTATCAACCTTCTTAAAGGATGATGCTAGGATACCTGATGAGGCAGAAAATTATATAAGAGAATCAGACTCATCAAATAAGAATATTACCAAATCTGGCCATCACAAGTATGGCATTAATGATCAGCAATATTGGTCATCTAATAGGAAAGATCTTCTCTTAGGTGCGCCTCAAAAATCCTCATGCATTCCTACTAAATCTACCCCTATAAATATCCCTCATTTCTAACTAATAAACTACCACTATTTTTGTCTTGATTAGCATAATTTTGATCTCTTTTCATACAGATTCTGTATTTCTGATTGGAACCAACTATAGCAATGGAACTAATAACTTCATTGCAATTGAGTTGATCTTCACTAGAGCCACAGAACTAATAACTTTGTAGCCTTTGTAGCGCATGCTTATCATAATTTCTTACAAAATTCCAATACCTTCTAAAAGCCCATGAGCTTCTCCCTTCTATTAATTCAGAAGAAGGATGGTGGCCACCATGTTGTTATGGATTATCGCCACCTCAATTTGATCACCTGAAAAGACAGCTATCCATTGCCGCTGTAAGGAGAGTGTCTATAACTCTCCTCTTTTCAGCATTTAGGTGCACGGTGCAAAAGGTCAACACTAGGAAACTAGTTTCAAGTTAAAGTCCCTAAAGCTCAGCATAGAGAGCTAGAACTATGATAACATAGGGTGAATATGGCTAACATGGTTTGAAATAACCAAAACAGAGACATGCGGTGCATGTAGAAGTGAAGTATAGGTGCCCTAGGTTGGAGGGATTTTGGGCAACCTAATGGTGCACGGGTGGATAAATTTATTGTAGTTATAATTAAATGGTTAACGTTGTGCAAGACCTCCATGAAGAGGTCTGCGCACAGGATAGACCAAGATAGCATAATTATAAAGAAACGGTGTACTTAGCAAGGAGGTTTTATTAGAAGGGAAGTCAACCAATGGGAGAGATTGGTCTTGACCTAAGATATTTATGGGATTTATAGAAAAAAAATTAACAAGGGAAGCGGGAGATAAGCCAAGGCGCACCAATAGGCGCATGCTTTCATTGGGCAATACACTATACTGGGTAATTGACCAAACTTAGGTAATTGATTTTAGAGCAACTGACCTGAGCTGGAAATTTTGAAAACTGAACAGGTTTCGAAACCCCATTCACCTAAAAACTGAAGCAAACCATTTTTGTTCAATGCAAAGCTAGTTTTTTTGAAAAACCTGCTGTTATACAGGGCTGAACTTCTCTTGCATCCTTGAGACCAACGTGGGAAAACTTTGCCTTGACACAGCATTGATCTATGGTATGCTTGAGGTCGGGAGGCCTTCCAACTTAACCTTCTTGGGCTTTTAACATGCTGCTTTGTCTTTTACGTTGGTCCTAATTATGATGTCATTTTATAACCATGACAGCTGCATAAATATGATTCCTTGCGCTTGTTGTTGGGTCCACACTATTTTTTGGCTATGGATCTCTCCAGTGGGTACTGGAAAGTAGATTTGTCCCCAGAAGATTGTGAAAAATATGCTCTCATCAAAAGCGAAGGACTATTTGAGCCCACTTGAATGCCACAGGGATTGTGTATTGCCCCTGCTACCTTTCAAAGCGCCATGGACGAACTACTAGGTGATTTAAAACGCTTTTGCGTGCTAGTTTATCTCAACGATTTTACCATATTCTTGCAAACCTTTACCATACACCTAGATCACCTTAGACAAGTATTCCAGAAGTTATGGCAATCATCATTAAAACTAAAGCCTTCAAAATGCTCTTTCTTTCAGAGTGAGATGATATTTTTTGGGCCTTTAGGTCAGTAAAGCTGAAATATCCCCCATGGAAGACAAGATCTTGGCCATTGCAAATATGATCCCCCTAAATCTTTATGAGATGTACAAGTTTTCTTAGGGATGACAAAATATTATAGCCAGTTCATCCCCCACTTTACTGACACCTCTGAGCCTCTGGTGTAGCTATTGAAGATAGGGATACCCTTCCAGTGGAACGAAAAGCAACAGCAGGCCTTTTATCTATTACGCACAGCTCTCTCCCATTCACCAGTACCTATTCACCCAAATTTTGATAAGCCACTCCTCCTCTTTATCAATGCTAGAGATACTGCTATTGGAGCTATACTAGCCAAACACAATGAAAGCTTAGTGGACCATCCTGTCGCCTACTATATCAAGGCTTTATCCAAGGCTGAACGCAATTATAGTGTTACTGAACATGAATGCTTGGCAGTCTTACTGGCTATTGAGAATTTCTGATCTTATTTATATGGGAAGCATTTCACCATCATTAATGATTATGCTTTCTTACAATGGCTACAACAAATAAAGGACCTCAATGGGAGGTTATCCTGATGGGCATTAAAACTTCAAAACTACAACTTTTCTATTATCCACCAACCAGGGCCTATCCACCAAAATGTGGATTGCTTATCTTGGCTTCCTATATTAATTTAACTGGCCCTGAAGAGGATTGACTCTACGGCCTCATAAACCAACCAAATTTATGAAAGGATGAATCCCTGAATCTTCAAAAGATTTAGCAAAGAAATTGACAAATCTACAAGTCAAGAACAGCCAATTATGAGAACTTGTGGCTAAAAAGTGGGTTCCCTATGTATGACCTTCATCTCAAACAGCCATCATATTGGAGGGACATTGGCAAGTTAACCATGGAGGAATCTGGAAAACCTACCAGTGGCTCAAAACCCAAAGTTATTGGGAAGGTATGCTTATTTCAATCTAGGTTGTATTAGAGTTCTGCCTGGTATGTAAAAGCCAAGTGGATCTTGTTCCCAGTCACAACGTCCAGTGGTACCACCCTGTGAACCATTCCACACTTTTAGCATTGATGTTGTGGGACCTCTCCCTTGAGCCTCTAATGATCACCGTTCCTCCTAATAGCCGTGGACCATCTAACTAGATGGATTAAAGCCATATCTTTACCCTCAACTTCAGAAAAGGATACAGCCATGTCTTTGTATAATCAGATTATCACCCAACATGAATGCTCTAACATCATTCTTTCTGATAATGGGCAAAATTTCCGCTCAACACTGGTGAAAGATTTAGCTGAACTGATGGGAACCACACAGGTATTATCTACCCCTTACCATCCTGCTACCAATGAAATGGTAGAGCGGGCCAATGGTACTCTAACTGCAATCCTCCAGAAAATGGCTATGATTGAACCCCTACACTGGCCCCAATATTTGCCTAATGCAATCCTGGCCAACAGATAAGCTACCATCAGATAATTAAAATGTCACCATTCTAAGCTTTGTATGGCAAAAATTCCCATTTGCCTTCTAAAGTACAGGTTATGCTTGATCAAGAATCCCCTGAAGCCCCTGATGTCACTATGTGAAATATTGCCAATGAAATTATCTGACTTCAGGCCATGGCTTCTGAAAATCTGTCTGCTACAACCAACAGAGAAACAGCTCAATTTAATGATAAGCATGTCCCCCTACACACCTTTTAACTGGGTGACTTAGTCCTCTTCTACCACCACTGGCCTGGAGGTTGTGATACAAAATTGGGTACTAACTGGTTGAGGCCATACAGAGACATATATAGATGGGGCAATGAGCACTCAATAGTAGAGATAGTTCAGAGTACTGTGATAAATCAGGTCTATAGTCATTTCCTTTATCCGTTTTCCCCCTTACGCCAAGATCTAGATGGGGGAGTTGTAAGGATTCCAACCTAAATTGGAGATTCAAACAATGTAAATAATGGGAATTGAACCCAATATGGCCAAATAGCTAGGCCCTTATTGAGGACAATTTCTGATGACATTCCACGCCCTAGTATCAGGGTTCAAACCTGATCTATGAGGTAAGCAAATCCTATTTAACCATAATGACTAACCTATCACTGAATCCCCAATTTGTTATGAAACTAGATCTTAGCTTGGGGATTTACTGAACAAAACTCCCTTATAATGATGCATTGACTAAAATATACTTCACTTTATTTTTCACTTCATCCTTTTTAAGTTATAATAGGTATAAGTCTATTTTGGAATTGCCTTATCAGACGAAGTATCTGTTAAAAGACTTCTTGATATCTAAAGAAGCAAGCAGGTATTATCCAACACCCTTAAACTTCATGTTACCTGGCCAAAAAATATTAAGGGATACGTGATAACACCCCCACAATCACCCTAAGTAGAATGACTAATTGGTCAATCCAATATGCCACAATTATGAAGAAAACAATTTGATTTCTGGCAGATGCACTCCTGAAGAAAGTGTAAATCAAAATTGATGAGACAACTGTTACTCTATGCTATCAAGTGCACATCCAGATAAATTGGGTATTCAGGCCAAATGACCGCTCAGTATAGATGGAACCATCCCCCCACATAACTCAATCAGTTAGCCTTTGATGCTTAAGCCTGATCAAGATTAATACTGGCACTCAGCCTAGTGGTTGGGAAGGGAATACTGTTCATTGTTTAATATTTCCCACACTTATATTCCCACAAAGCTTAAGCTAGAAGTATTAGAATGGCAATGCCATGTGGACTGTGAATGCTGTTGTGGGTATTGGAGTATCCTCAATGGAATCCAAGTCTTTCCTTGGCATGTTGTTTATCAGATACAGCCCCTAATGATGAGACCTTCAGATTCAATAAGCCAAAATAGCTGAGTCTTTGGAAGCTTTACTTTATAAAAATCTACAACTTTGAAGACAATCTAATCATAGTTGTTTCACATGGGTTGCATAATAAATAATGAACCTATACTTTATTGCTGCCTTCCCGAGTGTGGGGTGGGGTTGCCCATACCAAACCATATTTCCCCCTGTTTTTCCACTCTGTTATACACCATCAAGTTGCAACTTTAGTATTGCATCACATGAAAATACAAAAAAAACTCAGTTTTAAACAGTTTGACACTCCCAACCACTTAAACTATATGAGACTACTTAAAATTTTGTTTAGGATAAATTAGAAGCTATTCTAGACATTTGAAGAAGAATCAGTGAGTTACATGATCAAATTGTTTGGAACAATAACAGACTTAGTGGATACCTACATACCAAAATTATTCATCAGAGTGCTACTTTTTTTGGCAACTATACATGAACAATTGTATTAAGCTGTGGCTGAATTATTGGCTCAGTTGAATGAACAATAGTATACATATGATTCTCAGATTTAAAAGTTAACTAAATGGATCTGCCAGCTTAAGGACAGAGCTAATACCCAACCCACTTCTGAGGTGCACTTTTGAGAAGGACCTCCCAGACTAATGGGCCCAAAGGGCATCAATGATAGAAAGAACTCAGAGGCCTAAAAGCTTCAAGGCATCCTGGAGACCCTCCGTGCATTAGACCAACCCAAAAGAGGACTATGAATCCTGACTTCGAAAAATTGGAATGACAAATGAGTAGAGTGGATTGTGGGAGTTGGATGGACATTAAAGAAAACTATTTTGATTCCAACATAACCTTAACTGCTTTTATGACAAGGTTGCAATCATACAGCAAATGTGTTTGTATATTAATACTAAACAATAAGCCTAATAACTGACTTTGGATTCCAAAATTGATAAACTCCCTATTGACTACAGAATTTGGAAAATCAGCAAGAGGATATATTGCAAGAATTCACTGAACAGGCTACCAAAAAACCTACAAATCCATTAGGCTATCAGCTCAAAGGCTGTCACTACTCAAGTAAACAACTGTGGTGAATATCTGTAATAGGATCTCATTTTCTTTGACAACAACTCAATCAAACCTGCATGACTGAATTTCATGAGTCTTTCCTTCAGAAACTGTGAGACCCCCTCCCCAGATATATGTGTCCTCTCTGAGTCTGTCAGCCCCTTTAATTCTTACTTTAAAGAGAAGTATGTACCTGGTAAAGATAACTTTCAGACCTCCATATTTATGTATGAAGGAACCATGGAGCTAACAACCCACAGACATAATGTTCAACCTATCCAGACTGTCTGTCATAACTTGTTGACATGATTGAGTGTACCAACTGTGAGGATAAAGCTGGTCAACAGGAGGCCAGATGTATCAAATTGCAAGGCCTTCCTGGCCTAAGACATACCCTGGACCAACGCTGGGTGCAGGCGAGATATGTCCAGGTTGGTCCTGGGGCTGTGTGTGATGCTCAGCCTTGCATTACAGCAAGGGCGTTAAAATGCACCTGCTATATCACAAGTAAAAATGGTTATGTTTAATTGCTTGTTGAATGGAATTTTGAAACTCATTTGATTTTTGATAAAACTAAAGAAGGTCAGTATTACCTACAATCAATAGCTTAAGTTTAGTCAATCTTAAACTACAATACCCTGGCCAATAGAAGTGTGCGCCTATTAGTGCACTTAGGCTTAGCACCACTTCTGCCAATAATGATTCCCCCTATTGTTTAAATATGTTTCCTCAAGGACAACCTTCCTCGTTGGTTGACTTTCCTATTAATAAATTCCCCATTAGTTACATCTTTTAAATAGTTCCTTGGGCAAAATTGTGTGTGGACCTTGTCAAGGAGGTCTATAACAGCTTTGGTCAGTTTATTTTAATTAAATCATTTCCCATATCTGGTGCACCGCTGGGACACCCTGGTCCCCTCCAAACTAAAGCAACCAAGCACTCCTGCACCAATTTTCAAATGGTTGTGGACTCCCCATTGGGGTCCACCCAAGTTTACTATTTATATGCTATCTCCTAATATATACCTCTTGGTACACCATTGCCCTGAGTCTCTTTTTCTCTGGCATCCTCTGCGGTGCCCTGCTCACCATCTTGCTAATGACTAGTTCCCTGGCGGTGTGGCTGTGCTTCTTGCACCACCTTTCTGGGAATGGGAGAGTTACAGATACTCTCCTACAAAGGTTGACCAACCACTTTATTTTTCATGCATGAGAATTATCTGTGTGTGGCTTTCGCTGTGTGAAAATTGGGTGCGCCTGCCATTTTTCATGGCCTTTATGGGGCTCACCACCATTTTTTCATTTAGCCAATGGTTGTGCATCTTGGCATTATTCTTTTTTTTTAGTACTAGATGGTCCCAACCCAAGGGGGGGATTCATCGATGTTTATTGAATTACGCCTGGGCTCCTAAGAGCCTGAGGCGAGGGAAGGGGAGGGATGAGGCATCGAGAAAGGGAGGGGGTTTGCGCGCCAGAGCCGTGCTGCAGTGACAACTGAGCGGGGGAGGGTTGGCGACATAGTGCAGACCTTCAGGGCCATCTCAAAGTGTACCTGAAATTGGGCGATCATGTGTGGAAGGGTCCACACCTGCTGGTCAAAGGCAGCACGAAGGAAGGAGTTATGGATGGTCCAGATGGCTGTGGCATAGGCGAGGACACGGAGGGGTCGGTGGCAACCAGGCAATGTCTGCTCAAACATGAGGTCTTGCACAGGGTGTCCAGACCAGGGCTGAGCATGGAGGAGCGCGCGGGCCTTTGGCCAAAATGCGGCGACACCTGGACAGGTGAAAAAACGATGGAGGTGGGAGTCAATAGGCTCCACACAGCGGGGGCAGCTTTGGTGCTGGAAAGTAGGGCCAGTCCGGTCCCCTGTCCTGTATGAACAGTGGAGCACCCTCCATAAGGTGTTGGACACCTTTGCTGACAGGATGGGGTGATAGACGTCCTTCCACAATTCCTTAAGGTCAAATCTCACGGAGGGAGGAGCTCAAGGAGTCTTGGGCGGATGGGAGGACGACCTTGGGGTTGAGGCGAGTTGTGACAACTTGTCCATTGTGCACAATTGCATGGCGACGTGGGCTGAGGCCAGGGCCTTACCTTCTGTATGGGAAGGCATGGTGGATCCGCGCGCCTACTCTTTTAAGGGCAAGGAGAGCCTGGTTCCAGTAGGGGGATGAGGATGGTTTTAGGCGATGGCCTGGGTGGTTTGTGAGCCACTCCCCTAATGAGGTCAGAGATGCTCTAGGAAGACCCAGAGCTGCTGACACTGACTGGCGGAGGGCGGGCGCCCATTGGGGCATGGGGGTCGCGTCCCAGCAGACAATCGGCCATAGGAACTTCAGGAAGATTGTGGTGGCGTGGGATCGCGTGTCCAGAAGCCCTAGGCCCCCTTCATTGCAGGGTCGGGCAATGGTTGAGAGGGCTATTGGTGGATGGTTTGAGCCCCAGATACAACAGCGGAGGAGTACATTGAGCCGCGTATAAAAGGCATCTGTGAATGGGCAGACGTGCGCTAGGAACCAGACTTTGGAGAGGAGGAATACATTGGCCATCAGAGCTCAACCCTGGGGGGTGATGTGCCGCCGGTTCCAGCTGGCAATCCTGGAGTTAACTGCTGCAAGGAGCAAGTCCTCATTGTCTTTTAGCGCAACTCCTTGTTGGTTGGTGAGAACGCCCAGGTGACGGAAGGTACCACGCTCAGGTTCAATACCAAATGGTGGGGGGAAGGTGGGGGAGCCGACCTAAACAACTGTTGTCTTGGAGGTGTTGACCATGGCGTTGGACGCCTTGGTGTACCTCTCAATGGTCACAGCAGCGAGGGCAACATCCCCAGGGCAGCCAAATGCAATGGCAGTGTCATCTGCAAATGCCATGGTGCGTGTGGGGCTTTACCTGGGACCAGAATCCCTGTTAGCTTGTCCTGTAAGGAGGCCAAGAGGGGGTCAAGGGTGATGTTAAAAAGGATAGGGCTCAGGGGGTCCCCTTGCCGGAGACCTTGTCCAACTGGTACTGCCACTGTAAAACCCATTGGCGCCAGGACTCTGGTGTGGAGCTGGTCATAGAGCGCTGATATCCAGCGCCTAGCTGCGGGTGGGAGATGGAAGCGGGCCAGGGAAGCATCAATATACTATCAGGCTACCCGATCATATGCTTTCTCCATATCCAGAAGAGCCACAAAGCCATTCACCTTACGAGAGTTAGCAGTCAAAGTCACGTGAAGGTCATTATAGCTGTCCCATAACGACCTCCCCGGAATAAAACCGTACTGGGATGGGGAGAGGCGAGGTGACACCCATTTGGTGATGCGGTTGGCCAGAAGCTTCGTGAAGAGCTTGTGGTCTGTGTTGATCAACGCTATGGGGCGCCAGTTCGCCAGGTTCTCACGGTCTGACTTCTTGTGAATGAGGGTCGTGATTGAGCCTCTGGAGTCGGGGAGGACCTCGCCATTCACCAAGAGTGCAGCGAAGAGGTCGCGGAGGGTTCTGGCTATCACTGCAGGTTCCAGAAGGTACACCTCAAAGGGTATTCCGTCTGGGCCTGGGGCTTTAAGCCGTGGGGATTTCAGAAGGGTTTCCATCACCTCCTGGATGGAAATAGGCGCCAGTAGAGCCTCATCAGCCCGTGGGTCAATGGGCGGCTCTGGAGCCCGCCACAGGAAGTCTTGGATGTCCGATGGGTCCACCTGGGTGGCATGGAAGAGGCTGGAGTAGAAGCGGTGTAGTTCCTGCATGATTTCCTCCTTATCTGAAGTGGTTGTAGTGCCAATCTTCAGTGCAGTAATATCCTGCGCTGTTGACCGGGCTTTCTGTTTCTGAAAGAAGAAGCGGGTGGGGCGTTCCCATTGAGCATAGTAACGAGATGTTGTAAAGTTTGCTGCCCGTTCTTCCTGCAGTGTGAGCTCCAAGCGGAGTGCTTCCTGCGCCGCTTCCCAGTCTTCCAACCATCTGGGAGAGGGCGAAGGCTGGCAGTTTCGCTCTAGATGTCTGATTCTGGCTTCCGCCCTTTTGACTCTGGCGCGAGCTGCAGTTATCTGGGCTTTGGCACAGTTGTAAGCAACGCGGGTGATGCCCTCCTTGGTCACCGCCCATCTAGCCTTGTGGTCAAGCAGGTGGGGTGGGGGGAGGTGAGAGTCTCCCGGATGGTCATAGACAGCTTTTCCTTAGTGAAGGGGTTGTTGAGAAGAGCTGGGGCAACCCTAGGCCAGAACCTACGCGACGGTCTAAGTGTGGTGGTGAGGACAATGGTGAGTGACCTGTGATAACTCAGATGGTTGTCATGAGAGATGGGAGAGGAGACGCGGCCAATTAGCAGGGGGCCAATCAGTGCCATATCTATGCGTGACGCTGACTGGAAAGCTCCTCCATCATACTGGATCCTAGTCATGCAACCTAGGCCAGACGCGGAGGGTGGAAGCGCATCTATAAAGCCACTCAGGCGAAGGAAATCCTGGAGGCGACTTGATCCAGGGCGTTCCTTTGCTGCAGGGGGTAAGAGTCACGGACGCGACTTATGGTTGTGTTGATATCTCCTAAGAGGACTGTATTCCGTGGGAGATTGAGTTGGAGGAGCTCTTCCAAGAGCCGATTTTGCTCCTGACCTGCATTAGGCAGGTAGATGCTTGCAGCGAAGAAGGAGAAGTCAGGAGTGGTGAGTTTGGCCAGTATGAGGCGGCCACCTAGATATTGTGAAAAAGAATGGGTTTTAACCCGGGGATTCAAAACAATAAGGGCGGCATGGTTTGTCCAGAAGGAGTTGCCTCCAAACTGTTCATTCCATGCAGATTGTTTGTGGGGGAGGATATGGGGCTCCTGGAAAGCAGCGATGTCAATTTGTGCTGACCTGAAGTTTCGGAGGAGGCGGGCTCTCCGCTTAAAGTCCCACAACCCATTTGCGTTGATGGATTGCAGGGCCAGGGTGCTGCCATGGGGACTCATAGCTGTTCCCCTCCATGACCTGGGGGTTGCCAGCGCTTAAACCTGCTGCTGTGAGGTGGCTAGTTTTGAGTCCTTTAGCTTGACTATTAGCTGCAATCCGTGAGGAGCGTCGAGGGTTCTGAGGGGAAGGAGAGGGTGGGGGGTGGAGGACCCAGTAAGCCAGCCTAGGATGCTGCCCCCGCTCCGTTGCAGGGGAAGGACCTGAGGGTGCTCAATGGTGACCTCCGCGGTGTCCCCATTTGATGAGTCTGAGTCCATATTCACTTCCTCCAACACTTCAAAGGATCCGCGCGAAATGGACTGTGGGGTTGGGGTAGGACTCTTTGAGGTGGCACTTCTACCGCAGGCCGCGAGTTGCCAGTCCATGCTGGTGGGCATAGCTCCATTGGGAGCTGAGGGCTGATGCGATAAATCGCTGGTGGAGGTTGGTGGGGGTGCCGCGGAGCCCTGAGTGGGGGTGGCTGACGAGGGGCACCCTGTGGGAGATGCCTTGCGCTTGGTGAGAGAGGGAGTTGACTCTGGGAGATTGAGGGGGGTGCCCATTGGAAGGGGGGCATGAGCGCGAAGGTATCCCACACCAATAGTGGGGTTAGCTGTTTCAACTGCTAGGCGTAAGGCCTCAGGGGACAGGTCTTGAACGGGAACTCATTGTGTGGGTTGTGGAATTGCTGCTGCAGCCATGTGGGATCGTTTTTGGCCTGGTTTAGGCCCCTGGGTGGTGGCTAAGAGGGCTTGTTTTCGAGCTGTGCAGCCACTATACAAGTGTCCAAGGGCGTTACACCATGAACACCGGGGGCGCGCCTGATCAGGGTCGACAAAAAGATCTCAGGGCATGCCCCAACTACCGCCACACAAGGAATAACCTCAATGTTACGGGATACAGTGGGGGAGGGGATGAACGACGCCCTAGCAGTGCGAGCTCTTTGAGTGGGAGCATAGTAAGAGGGGACGCTAAAGTCCACTGAAAGAACAGACCCAAACTCCATTAAACCACGATGGAGTGCCAGTTTAAGAGACTCAGGATCAACAGTCGTTAGTAGGTTGGAAAAAGTAACCTATGAAATTTTCTCCAGGTGAGAGCGTGTGCGGGAGATGCGAAGAGATCCGCGTGGAATAATGACCTGGAGGGTGGCAGCATGGTCAGCAAGGGCAGCTTCAGTGAAGCCCACATCGATGTAGTGGCCCTTCACTGATTCATGGATGGTGGTGTTAATAGGGAATGTCTCCGCAATCGCTGCAACGTATGAGAAGTAATCCTCTGTATAGAATTCAACAGGGTTATGCCCATAATAAAGGCGAATTGCGTGGGAGAGGGTTGAGCGAGGTAGAGCTTTTTGCGCTTTAGTTTCGGCCCATTTCTTCTTAACATCAGCAATAAACACCACTTCACGGGGATCAGCTTTGGGTAGCGTTGGTGCCAGAGGTTTTTGCCACGCCCCAGTGGCTCCTTTGGTACGTTTGTGTTTGCTTTGGGCTGCAATTGCAGGTTGAGTGTGAGCTGGTGGTTTGGACAAGTTTGCGGAGTTCCCTTGTTTCTGGAATGTTACAGCAGTTGCTGGCGTCATATTAAATTGAGGGGCGGTTTGTTGGGCCTCGCTAAATTGGGGAGGCCCATCCAGATTGGAATTAACTCCAGCCAGTTGGGAGGAGGGAGATGTTTCATCACCATCCCAATCTATTTGGGTAAATTTAGCCCGAGTATTTGCTGTGATTTCGTGGGCAAAACTCACTGGCTGATTGGTGAATTGGTCGTTTTCAGCATATTGAGATAAAGTGCCAACTTGAGAAGTGCCGATTATGGGGTTTAAATGGGACGGGTGAGATTGGAACTGGTGTGAAGTTCCAAAATCTGAACCATTTAAATCCCCATTGGGAAGAGTAGATTGTCCCAATTTGGTGCTTAGTGAACCAGAATGTGCGGCTAGCCCAACCTTACATCCGAGGGTTTGGGGGCCAGGTGATTGTTGGGCCTCGCTAAATTGGGGAGTCCCATCCAGATTGAAATTAACTCCAGCCAATTGGGAGGAGGGCGATGTTTCATCACCATCCCAATCTATTTGGGTAAATTCAGCCCGAGTATTTGCTGTGATTTCGTGGGCAAAACTCATTGGCTGATTAGTGAATTGGTCGTTTTCAGCATATTGCGATAAAGTGCCGACTTGAGAAGTGCCAATTACGGGGTTTAAATGGGACGGGTGAGATTGGAACTGGTGTGAAGTTCCAAAATCCGAACCATTTGAATCCTCATTGGGAAGAGTAGATTGTCCCAATTTGGTGCTTAGTGAACCAGAATGTGCGGCTAATCCAACCTTACATCTGAGGATTTGGGGGCCAGGTAGCTGGGTATCGCCCCTCATGGAGGGAGCCAGAAACACGGCGTCAGCAATAATAGATGAGGCTGAATTAGCTGACACAATGGGGGAGGTGAATGTCTGGATGGGCTGAGTTGCATTCAACTGAGCAGACGCCATTAAAACAGCGTGGGTGATGGCCTCCTTGGTTGGAGGGGGCCCAGCGGGTTGGTGGGAGGCAGCACACACAGAGCTGTTAGGCGTGCAGGTTGCAGAAGTGCGATCAGGTGAACTGGCGCTAGTTGGAGTAGCTCCAGGTTGGGGGTGGTGCCTGCTTTCATGGCTGCTGCTTGAGAGCGGGTGATTCTGGTTGACCCTGAGGTGGGTAACTGAGGGTTGCTTCGTTTGGGGGTGGTGCTGGCTCGTTTGGCATAGCCTGCGGGTTCTTTTGCGGGGTTTCCCGCCATATTTGCTAATAGTTTTCGTAAATCTCTTTAGTGGAGCTAAATTTCAGGCTGAATTGATTTTCGAAAAGTGATGCTTAGCAGAAAGAGATCATCTTGGCATTATTCTCACTACCCCCAACTGAGAAGTGCCTACCCTTCTTGCTTGTACCTGGTGGATTCATATGCTTTGCAATCTGTGTGTCATGATTCCCTGACTTCCCCAAAATAAAAAAAAACATTTAAATAAAATGATTTTTCTTGGCACCAAGTTTGGACAATGCAAGTGGGATCATCAATGAAGGGCCTGGTAATGATGGGCTTGAATATAAATGCACAACCTGTCACCAAAATAATATGGGGTCATTCACGTTCCAAAATGCATTTTATAACGCTAATTTCATATAAGAGAACGATCCAAATATCATCTCTTATGGCTCTAGTTTGGGAACCAATTTCAGTATACCAGATTACCCGAGAGAACCCGCGATTGACTCCTACATGATTTCATAACACAGGAGGTTGAAAAGAGTTACTTTTAAAATATAAAAATGTTTATGCAATTGCTGAAGATATGGTGGGATATGTGACCTCAGTAGTAAGAGTGGCCAACTATCCCTTTTCATTTTTTGATGAAAATACATATCCTGGAGGCAAACTTTTCTTTCTCGTTGCAAACACTTTTGCAACCTATTCAATTCAAGACTAAATCTAGTTTGATAATCTCATAAAGGGGATTATTCTGCGCCCATGTCTGGGAGCAGTTGGGCAAGCAAGGCAAGAGGAGCAGGCGGAAGGCCCGCAGCCTCTAACGTTTGAAAACGCCTTGGAGAATCCGATGGAATAGAAAAAAATCTAAAAAAACTGGCGGTCACAATTTCCTCAGAGATACTCGCGTGGCAAGCACGATGCAACCAGTACATCAACACGCCACATTCCCAGCCACTTTCATCGGTGGAATTCGGAGTCTGTGTGTATCTGGACATCCAAAAAATGGCCCTATGGGAAAAATTTTGTGAAGATGTACACAAAATTTTCCTGACCGCGGTGTACGTTGCACCTCACTCCATGTCACATGGTTGGCTGGACCTAGGTTTTGAAAGCAAAATAGCAGCAGACGAGGCTGCAGCGGTGCGCATAGTGGTCAACCTCCCTGAAGGGCAACGAGTCATCAAAACTAAACGCACCAGATGGACAAAATCAAACCAAATTTTCCTCACGTTTGACTTTTTGCCTACTACGGTAAAATATGACATTTTGGAGCAACACCTGAAAGATGGTCTCGCCATATATGGCGAAATACAATCTTTCAAAATGCAACGTTTCACGCTGATGCCACACCTGTGCACTGGCAAAGCCATCGCAGTTCTGACCCCAACTGAGGAGATCATGAAGGACCTAACCCAGATCCCGCACTCCACCTTTATTGACATCACAGGGCATACCACCCACCCATTCTGGGTAACCGTGGACAGCGCGCCCCCATTTGCACCCACTGTGACGCGCTCAGCCATAAGGCGCATGCATGCCCCATCTAAAGAGGGTGTCACATTCCAATAGCACCCCTTGGCAGCCATGGCCAGCGGAGAGGTGCACTATGAACCAACCGCAAGCACCAAGGAGGCTTTCCCATGGGGAGCACAAGGCTGCTACCTATTGGTAAAGCCCATCTCCCCGCAGGAGTGGAAGAAGGCCAAGCAGGCCCATAGGGCCGCGGCCAAGGAAGCGGCCAAGGCCACCACCACCATCCCACACTCACAACGCCAGGAGGACATGGAGACCTTCGCAGTGGAAGCAACTTGGGAATCCATCACCCAATCAGATTGGGAGGCCCATGCTGAATGGTCCACTCAATCTGAGGATCTGATGGGAGATTTGATCTCACCCAATCACTGCACCCAAGCCCCGGTCAAAACTGACTTGGGACCTATCCCAACTGAAAATTCTTTTTTTTGCCCCACTTGACGGTGCACCAAACTTATCCGCACCACAAAAAATTCGTCCAACGTCAGGAAAACAAAAAGCAAGGCCAAAGCCAACGTGACTCTTTCTGCAAAAATTAACAAAAACCCCAATAGCGTTGCTGCTAATACCCACGCTGTTGTGAAAGCCCATGGGGACCTGGAAGAGGCTGGTGGGCCTGGGGGCCCACCCCTTGCACCTAAGGTGCGATGGGGGAAACCATCACTCTAGGGATGCTGAATATTGCTGGACTCAAGGCCTCCCCATCCTGGGCTAGGAAACTGAGTTTTTTACATAACAATTTACCCATGGATATCCTGGCCATCCAGGAGTCCCACTGTCCACGAGGTTCTGAGGAAGCTTGGAAAACAATGCTCCTATCATCCCTATCCTTTTGGTCAAAGCACTGTGGGGTGCTAATTCAGAAAAACAATTTTTTCAAATTTACATCTTCAGAAACATTCCTAAATGGCCGAGTGATCGTTGTCACCTTCTCATGGGCTGATGTTGCACACACAATCATCAACATTTACGCCCCAAACGGTGCACATGAGCATCAGGAATTTTTCTCATTGGTCAAATCCCTCCCGCTACCCCCTGATTCTTTCCTAGTTGGCGACATGAACTGTTGGCTAACCTCACCAACGGACCAGTGGCCGCCCTCACCCCACGCCCCACAGGGTCATGTAGAACTACGCGTTCTAAAAGCCACCCTTGGGTTAATGGATGCGCTGCCGCGACATGCCCCACTGCTCAAAAACATGACGTGTCCCCACATCCACAATGGCCAATTAAGGTCCATGATCCAAATCGACCTTATTCTAGTGCCAGCAAAATTCCAAACCCACATCTCCCACTTCAAAACAACAAAAATGGAATTCTCCAACCACCAACTGGTCTCAATAACTTACCACTTACCCATCACAGTTGCAAAGGCCCCACATTGGTGCAAAATCTGCCCCCCAAGCTCGCGTCACCAGGATTTTCCATGTGGGTGGAAGAGGCAACTTTGGCAAAATCGTTTGTTGCACCATTTTGCGCGGACCCCATTTCCACATGGGCAACTTTCAAAGAAGACACCATCTGCCACTATCGCCATCTCTCCTCCAGATGCTCACAAGCAAAATCAACGGTTATATCGCGCGCGCTGGCAGAATTGGCCCACTTGGAGTCCAACATTCCAGCCTCAGGATATAGCCCTGCATGGGGCTGGAAGTGAGCGGAGGCAGCTGCCCACCTCAACGCACTCGAAAGGCAACACAAACATTGGGTTTGTGTCCAATACAGGGCCACACACATCACTAAAGGCGACAAGTGCACCGCGTACTTCTTCAAAAAATTTTTTGCACCATGCAAGAGTGTGGCCTGCACACAGGTGTGAAGATCAGATAATTCCATTGTGGACACACCGGCGAAGTGGCAATCAAAACGCAAAGATATTACTCCGAGTTATACTGAGCTGAACCAATTCAGCCAGCCAAAATGGCAGAATTTCTCGACTGAGCTCATATCTGCACCATTTTCTGATACCTGGAAATAATGAATTTAATTACTCCGAACGAATTATGGACAGCCATTTGTGGTGCGCCAAACCAAAAAATGCCCAGGCCCAGATGGTATTCCATATGAGTTCTACAAAAAATTTTTAAATATATATCCCCATTGCTGCTAGCCTCACTCAACCAAAGCCTGTTGGAAATGCGCCTCCTACCAGGAGGACATGAGGCCTTTACTGTCACACTCTTCAAGAAAGGGGATAGGCTTGACTTAGCCAACTGGCACCCCATTTCTCTAACAAACACAGACACCAAAATTTCAACCAAAATCATGGCTAACCATTTAGGGACTGTATCATCTGCCACCATCTCCCCAGAACAATTCGGTTTCATCCCCAGAAGGTTGATTTGGGATAACGTGCACTCTGTGGCTAATGTGTGTCAGTCCACAGCCTCTGGGGCACTTGTATTCTTGGACCAACAAAAGGCCTATGATAGAGTAAACTGGGAATACCTTAGGGACTGTCTTCATCAATTACGCCTACCTCCCCGCTTCATTAACTGGGTGATGCTGCTCACGGAATCTGCAACAATGGCAGTGCATGGCCCAGGCTTCTTAACGGAAGTAGTCCGCCCTCAAAGGGGCCTGCGACAAGGGGACTCCCTCAGCCCACTCTTATACAACTTCAGCCTTGACCCACTACTGCGAAATGTGAATGCCCACCTCACTGGGGTCCATGTGCCAGGCCAAACCCCAGTCAAGATGATGGCATTTGCAGATGATTGCGTGGTGGGGGTATCTAATAACAAAGATGCACGCGCGCTTGAAGCCCTCATCCAGGAATATTCCCGGGTAAGCAACGCGGCACTGAACGCCTCCAAAACTGAAATCATTCTCCTTGGTCAGTTTTAGAACTGCTGGGCCCCAGCAAGTAGTTCTCAACCCAGCCCATCTGCTCGCCCACGTCCACGCCTTACTAACTCAACACACACCACTCCACTGGTGCTCCCCTTTGTGCCACGTCCTACCATAGGACCGGTACGCCATCTGGGTGTGTGGATGGAGGCAGGCGGATACGCGTCAGCAGTAATGGAGTGCCGTATACTGGACAACGTGACAAAGCGAATTGCCTCTCTCAGAGCCCACCCTACTACCATCACTGGCAGGGTTGTTCTTGCCAACTCTATGCTCCTATCCAAAGTCTGGTTTGGAGCCCACGCCATCCCCTTCTCCCCAAACTTCTTCAAAACCCTGTATGTTTTGCTGCAAGGATGGCTTTGGTCAGGCCGCCCTCCACCAGTATGGCTAGAGGTCATGTTTGGCCCTCATCATCATGGTGGCATGAGCCTGCTTGACTTCAAAGCCCATGCCGCCAAGATCCTGGGCACCTGGATCGCGGCCGTCACTGCTCCTACACTCCCATCCCAACACTGGTCCCGCGCGGCCCACTCCAACTTCTCCTGAGCCTTGGGCCTCAACAATCCATCAAACCCCCACTCCCTGATAAAATACCTCGCATCACACACATCGGCCACAGGTCCTCAGGGGACTAAAACCCACTACAAACGAATCCTACTCTCCATGCGAAGCGCAGAGTGGAGAATTCATATTAGTGGACATACAACCTGAAGAGGCCGCCCCTCTCCTCAGTTCACACAAGAGGTACAGGGGCTACCCATCCATGATGGCGTGATCCCCATTCGACCCCCAAGTCCTATCCAGGGTGGACTACCTGGACATGCTGGACATCCCTTATTCCACTGAGACCCAAAAGACTATCTGGAAATATGCACATAATCCTCTGTTGCAGCCTCAAGTCCGCTCCCATGTGTGGCGCTGCCTGAGGCAGGGTGTATTGTACAGCTGAGCGCTCTAATGCTTTACACTCATCCTGTGTCGTGTGTGGCCAGTATGGAACGCTGTTTCACCGCCTGGAGAAGTGCCCCACTTCTAAAGTAATATGGCGCGAAGTCCAACGTCTGCTAGGCCAGGATCAAACACATCCCTTCAGTCTGTCAAGAGATATGTTTGCTTCATCAATAGCCTCCCCCTCCCACCCTCCCTCCATGCTCTGGTGGTTGCAATCGCCATGTGGACTATCCACACGATTGTTTTGGATGCCATCGCTGGATCCATCCCCACCCTCCCTGAAGCTGTCCAAAGATTCCGGTCTCATTTGGTGGATCACTTTCAAGCATGGATGTTTGGATATCTCCCACCGCGTCGCTGACAGCTGGTCTCCTCCTGGTTCCCAGTCTGGTTCATCAAATCAGACCCCTTCCTCCACACGTGCTCAATAGTGGCTACGTCCCCTACACACGTTCCCTCCCCCTTCCCATAAGTGGCGTTCCCGCTGGCAACAAGAGATAGCGCCGCGTCTCTGGGGTGCCTCCCCTGATACTAAGTTTTGTCTCGTCTGAGTCATATTTGGAAGTGTCCGTCCCATGGTCGGCCTTCCCCGCAATAAATTTAAATTTAAATTAAAATACATATCCTGGAGGCATACTTATGACAGATGAAGTATTTTATGGTGAAATATTGGCAGTGTATGCTATGAATAAAGACTATTTAGGATATCTTTTGTTGACCGCTACCCTTTCATCTCCTTTAGGGGAAATCAGCACAACTATTTTGGTGGATACAGGAGCCTCTGAGAATCTTATTGACCAAGACCTAGATGACTATCTTGAGTTGATTTAATCTCCATGTGGTATGGTTAAGGGTTGGGCTTCCTAAGTTATTTCCACGCTGAAGATTTTGGGGTTAGTGGATTATCAAGTTGGCAAATATCATTTGGATGACCGCTTCCAAGCAATTAGAAACCTTCTGTACCCATTATTTTGGGAGTATAGTGGTGGCAAAAGTTTGACATCTTAACCAACTAAAAAGAAAACATATTGTCCTTAATTTTGAAAAATGGTCATAAATTAGTTGTCCCTTTGTATGAAGCAAACTCTCAGGGCGATATTCCCCATTGGATAATATCCACACTCTCAGTCTTGCTCCGTTGCTAAAGCCCTCTCTGGAGGTATCCTTACCTTCTTGTTTAGAGGCCTAAAAATCTTCGTTTGATGCAGCTTCAGCCAATGTACTACCATCTCATTCATAGTTTGATTTCAAGTTAAAGCTCACCGTTGATCTGGTGCATATCTCTTCTCCCATTTACCCTTTGACTGTACAGGAGGAAGCTGACTTGGTTTAGGTTAAAAGAGCAGTTAGCTAAAGGCGCAATATTTCAGCGTACCTCCCCATTGTGCTCTCCACTTCTTCTATGGAGAAGGCAGATGGCACCTTATGACCATGTGTAGACTATGGGAATCTATACAACGTCACTGTACAAGACTTGCATCCATCCCATTAGATTCCCAGATTTCTCGCTATGTGAAGACAGAAAAAGTCTTCTCCAAACTGTAATGGATCAGGAGGCACCTGATCCATACATTGACTCAGATCAGGTGGCATTTGATCCAAATGTTGCTTTAATACAAAGGGCCTTGAACTCAAGGAAGTCAGAGCTAGCGAAATTCGACATCCCAAACCAAAAATGCATCCATGAAATGACGTCAGGCTTATGCACGACGTGGATGATGATCTGGTAGGATGTGGAGTCTTCACAAGCGATGTGCTGGATGGTGTTTGAGAGAGCATAGCATAGGAGGGAGCTTACTCAATACTTGAGGTGCGCTATTTATTGAAGGATGTTGTGGCCCTGAAGGGCCAGTTGCATATTATATATAAAACAGAAAACCAAATAAAAATTGCTTGCCAACAAAAAGATACTTTTTATTAGAAATTATTAAAAGTACTAGATTGGAATTATGAACTCAACCAGTGAGCTTGTCGTGGTGTTGGCGTCATTCTTGGCCCTTTCCTGGTCCCAGACCCTGCTGTTGATGTGCAGCGTCATGGGGACAGTGGTGCAGAAATACATGGCAACAATGAGGCATGGCGGAAGGGTTCAAGGATGGGCTTTGGCGGGCCTGTCCATAGTATAGTCAGCAACGTGGCTCTTACTTCCCAATCCATTTGTGGCATATTGGTGCAAACCCACCAGTTACATTATATGCAACTCAAATAAATTTTTCAGTCAAGTGGGGGACCCAAGAAGAGGTGGTAGCCCCAGGAGGGGAGAAATGGTATCGCCATGTGTTGAAAGTAGTGATGGTGAGTTTTCATTAACATTAATAATAAGAGAGGTGATTTGAGTATGTGACGCAAGTCCCATGAAAATGGAGGAGAGCCATGGAGGAACTAAATCTCCAAAAGGTCGATTGGCATTGCCCATGGAATCTTTGGAGAAGATTCACCAAGTGGTGTTGCAGATTTGTTTTCAGGCACAGTTGGCTCAAGCAATATGAGGGGAGACCCCTTTTTTGCTGCAGATTGCACAAATTGTGGAGGCAGTACCCTCAGATCTGTCAAGGTGGGTGCAAGAGTTGATTGATAAACAAGGTCGCCTCCCAGGATCCATAGATGAGTGTGTAAATTGAATTGACCAGGCTTCTTGTCCAGATGAGGTGCAGGACGAGGCATGGTTGGCTTTGCTGATGGTGTGTCAGGGGCGAGGTTCAGCTGAAATATAGGCGGATTTTCTGACCTTTGGTGAAAGCAGCATGAGTCTCAGATTTGCAATCATTGCGAATGTTTTAACTGGGGCTGCAAGCGGATATGTTGGCCGCTATGGCAACTTCTAAAGTTCAGAGTACAATGGCTGAAGAAATTGTATTGGCGGTACAGATTGAGAAACAATTGGCATTGGCATGCAACTGGCGGGAGGATTCTATGTCTCTGGGAAGGGGCAAGTCACCCAAAGTGGCTTGTAGAGGTCAAGGAGGTTGGCAGGAATCACCCAGGAATTTTGGGAATATCCATGGAGGGTTTCACCAGGGAAACGTTGAGGAGTCAGGGGTGAACAGGAGGTCAGGGACCTAGGAAGAGTTATAGTCCTAGACCTACCTTACCTGCAAATTTGCAATCTGATAATGCTTTAAACAAAAAATCTACTTCTTTGCTTTATCCTCAGTTATGTATTCCAGTGGAGTTATATTCGCAAGGTCAGACGGAGATGGTGTTGGCCCTGGTGGATACAGGGGCCAAGGAAAACTATGTGGAATTCTCCCTGGAAGAACATTTGAAGTTAAGAATGGAAAAGGGTCCTGAGGTGGTATTTGCTGACATGGTGAGGAGAGCTCTCTCATGGCGTTAAAAGCCTTAGGTAGTTGTTTGGCAGAACCTGTTTTAGCTCAAAGAGGGCTTCTGTGCAATCAGAAATCTGGCCCATCCTGTGGTATTAAGGATACGATGGTGTCATCATTTCCAGCCCCAGGTTGATTTGCTGCATAATTCAATTACTTTGAATCCACATATGGGTCTTGGATGAGATGGAAGATGGAGGTTGGGAGCAATGTTCTGAGTGGATGCAGGAACTTGGGTGGAATGCAGAAGTAGAGTTACCAGCTGAATATGTTTTTGTGGGTATATGGTCCTATTGAAAAATCACCTTTTTCCCTACAGGTTCTTTAGCATTCTCATTCCAGTTCAAGGAAGGGTTGGAGCTTCCAAGGGGATGTCCGGTATACCCTCTTAATGAACAAGTAAAAGAAGATTTGGAGGGCCATGTGAAATCTATGTTGGATAAAGGTTTGATTGAACTTTAAAGTCACCGGTGGTGTCTCCTGTGTTACTAGTGCCAAAAGTGAGTGACGAACTATGCGCATGTGTGAATTTTCTGATGTCTGAACATGGTCAATGAGCCTGATTTGTATCTGATGCCTTTGTTGGAGGATATTCTCCCAATGATTACTGGATGCACCATTTTTACAAAGCTTGACCTCATGGATGCATTCAAACAGGTACTGATGAGACCAGAACATCATTAATGTACAGCATTTAATTGTCACCTGGGGGTGTATCAGTATTGCGTGATGCCGTTCAGTCTTAGGAATGCTCCAGCAGAGTTCCAACAGATGATTGACCATGTCCTTGAAGGGATGATCGGTCAATGCTGTGCCACTTATATGGATTTTTTAGTGTTTTTGCAGTCCCAAGAGGATCATGTCTGAGATGTCTGGGAAGTTCTGGGGGAAATTGGCTGGATGGGTCTGAGATTGAAACCTTCCAAGTGTTAATTCAATTAAAGCTCGGTGACATTTCTAGGCAGCGTGGTTTTCCAGAATGGATTAGGGGTATGTCCAGATAAACTGCGCATACTGCGAGAATGGAAGGCCCCTACTGATCAAATGGGGGTGTGGAGTTTTTTGGGAACATTAAACTTCCTAAATCAGTTTGTGAAGAATCTATTCCAAATGGCTTTACTTCTCACGTATCTAATATGGTATGTTCCATTTATTTGGGGAAGAAAAGAGGAGCAGGCATTCAAATTACTGAAGATAAGTTACTTAAAACGCCTGTATTGGCCCATCCAGATCCTGGGAGGCCATTTGTGGTAAAAACTGATGCCTCAAATTATGCTGTAGGTGCAGTGTTTCTTCAAAAGGGGGAAGACGGGCTTAAACACCCCATGTATTAATTTAGCTGCAAAATGCTCCTCGCTGAAACAAATTATCCAATATATGATAAGTAACTGTTGGTGGTGATGGCAGCCTTGTGGGAATGGCAGCACTGCCTGCTCTATGCCCAAATTTTTTTCATTATTTGAACGGACTATAAAGCGTTGGAATATTATTGTGAACCCAGGAATAAGAAACAATGGCAAGCCAGATGGCATGTGGAGCTAGTACATTATAACTTCCAGGTAGAATACAGGCCAGAATCATCAAATGTCCTAGCAGGCTGGTTGAGTCGAGATGAGGGCTTAGTGTACAAGAAGGAGGAATTGGAGGAGTTTAATACAGCCACAGTGTTTTGACCAAACCAATTCATGATGATTGAGGGTGGGGAAAATGAGTTGGGGGAGTAAGTCTGACAGAAGCAATTAAGGTTGGAATTCAGCTGGCAATTGAAGGCTGAGGTGAAGGAGGGACAGCTGCATGAGCACCATAGGGCCTTTATGAAGAGGCGTGGGGTGGTGTACCACAATTCCCGCATATGGGTGCCCAACCCATCACTACAATGGGAGGTAATATAGGTCTCTCATGATCATCCATTGATGGGTCAGCTGGGTTTGGAAAAGATGGTGGAGTTGGTGCAATGGGACTATTTGTGGCCAGGCCTGCATAGGAATGTCAAGAAGTATGTTTGGAAGTGTCTGGTATGTGCGAAAGCAAAGCCATCAAGGGAACCACCATCAGGTAAGTTAAACCCACTTCAGATACCACGTGCACCATGGAGCTCAAATTAGCGTCAATTTCATAATAAGTCTTCCAAAGGTGCAGGGGAAGGATGTGGTTATGGTGGTCGTGGATAGACTGACCTAATACGCTGAGTTTTTCAATGCACCAGGAGCTTTTTGGCAAAGAACGCAGTAAGGATCTTAATTGATGAAGTGTTCTCCTGGCATGGATTATCTGAGAAAAATCATTTCAGACCATGGTCCACAATTTGTCTTAAAATTCTGGTCAAGTTTGCTGGGGAATTTAGAAATCAGGCCTGGTCAGTCCTCAGCATACCATCCCGAATATGATGGACAAATGGAGAGAGTGAATCAGATACTTGAGCAGTATCTCTGGTGTTACGTTTCTGATTGGCAGGATGACTGGGTTCCATGGGTTCAGATGGCCCAGCTCACTTATAAAAATCATTGTCAATCTTCAATGGGAATGACACTGTTTTTTTTTCAAATTATGGTCTCAATCCCAGATCAAATGGGAAATTCGTGGGCAGTTGTCAGAGGGTGGATGAGATGACGCGTACCATGGCAGATATTGGGAAGAAGCTACAGGAGAATTTGGAGTGGGCGGTGGCTTTGCAGAAGCAACTGGTAGATTGACAAAGAGTTCCAGATCCAGCGTTTGAGCCTGGGGACTGGGTATTGGTGGCAGCTAAGAACTATGCTGTTCCAGTTAAGAGTCATAAGCTGGGACCAAAGTTTTTGGGCCCATACCAGATCATCTGAGCCATTAATCAGGTTGCCTTTGAATTGAGTTTGACAATAGGTTCCAAGGCCCATCTAGTGATTAACTCTTCCCAGTTATGGGCATTCAAAGGAATAGGTCCAGAACAACTGGGACTGCTAAACCCTAGGGAAGGGGATGTGCTGGAATATGAGGTGGAATGGATATTAAATGTGAGATGGATGAGGGGCCAGCAGCAACTGCTGGTAAAGTGGAAAGGCTATCCGGTGGAGGAGGTGACGTGGCAGATGAAGGAAGACTGCACGTGATGCCTGGGGAAGGTCCAGGAGTTTTGGGCCTCACAGGGGGGTGATGTAACAGATCAGAAGGCACCTGATCCATACATTGCCTCAGATCAGGTGGCATTTGATCTGAATGTTGCTTTAATCCAAAGGGCCTCAAACTTGAGGAAGTCGGAGCTAGTAAAATTTGACATTCCAAAACCGAAATGCATCCATGAAATGACGTTAGGCTTATGCATGGCAAGGATGATGATCCTGTGGGATGTGAAGTCTTTACAAGCGATGTGCTGGATGGTGTTTGAGAGAGCCTAGCATAGGAGGGTGCTTACTCAATACTTGAGGTGCGCTATTTATTGAAGGATGTTGTGGCCCTGAAGGGCAAGTTGCGTCTTCTATGAAAGATAGAAAATCAAATAAAAATCGTTTGATAACAAAAAGATATTATTTTATTATAAAGTATAAAAAGTATCAGATAGGAATTATGAACTCAACCAGTGAGCTTGGCGTGGCATTGGCGTCATTTCTTGGCCCTTTCCTGGCCCCTGACCCTGCTGTTGATGTGCAGCATTGTGGGGACAGTGGTGCAGGAATACATGGCAACAATGAGGCATGGCAGATGGGTTCAGGGATGGGCTTTGACGGGCCTGTCCCTAGGATGGTCAGCAACGTGGCTCTTACTTCCCAATTCATTCATGGCATATTGGTGCAAAACCACCCGTTACATAAACTGGATGGCTTAAATGCGTTCAATAAGATCAGGATTAAGTAGGGCCAGGAGTTACCAACTGCATTCTGTACTAAAAAAGGAATTTTCCAGTTTTGGGTTATACCATTCGGGCTGAAAACGCCCCAGCTATCTCTTAACGCCATATAGATGCAGCTTTGAGGGACCTGCTGAGTGTGTGCACGGTGGCTAACATGGATGATAACATGGTGTTTTCACCTGATCACGAGTCTCATGCTATACACCTGCAGCAAGTGGTGGAGAGTTTAAGGGCAGCCAGCCTTACGTTAAAAATCAGTAAGTGTAAGTTCTCAAGTCCCAGGTCATCTTCCTGGGCAACGTCATGTTTTACCAAGGCCACATGATAACTCTGGACAATGAGAATGTAATTCACAAGTGGCTAACCCCAACTTTAATCAAAGATATGAGGAGTCTCTTGATAACGTGTACGTTTCTTAAGAAATTCATGCCAAATCTTTCTGAAGTGGTGGCGCCCTTGTATAAGGTGAGTGGGGCACAAGTGCTCCATTGGTCCCCGTTTTTCAGTGTGCTTACAAACAGTAAAGTGCACCCTGTTGTCTACATCCATCCTTCGCCATGTAGATCCAGCAAAAGAGTTCATTTTGGATACTGATGCCGCCAACTTCGCCATAGCATCTGCCTTATTACAAGTAGGTGAGGATGGAATAGAGCCTTTGGTGGGATATTTTTCTAGGAATTGTCTTACTAGAGTTAAACTACGCCATTTATGACAAAGAGTTATTGGCAGTGGTTGATGCACTTACATATTGGTGTCATCACCTACATGGCTCATCTCAACCATTCTGCGTTCATATAGACCACCGTGCCTTGTTGTACTACCGCACACCTCATGTCTTGACTTCATGGAAGACCCGCTTGTATAAAACCCTGGCCCAATTTGTGTTTCTTATGAATTTACAAAGGGAAAGGAGAATGGTTTGTCACATTCTTTGAGCTGAAATCATGGGTTGGCTCCTGATCCAAGAGAGGTAGTTGTACACAACACCCACTTGGTAATTCCACCGGGTAAGATTGAATCAACGTCATTCTCCTTAGCCCATGGTCCAGTGCTTGCTCTTTTAGAAAATGCGGAGGAATATGGTATGTTCCAAAAAGTAGTCCTTTCACAGCCTTTGTTGGCTGAGTATAATATGGTCCTTTCCAAAAGTGAGTTAAATTAGGAGGACATTACCAGGGGTTATCACGTGAAGGATGAGATGGTGTGGTTCCAGGGGCGCTTATGAGTTCCTGCTGGACCACTTCGGCTGGAAATCATATGTGACCATCATGATGGAATTACCGTTGACCATCCTGGAAAGGCGAAGACTATGGATCTAATTCACCACACCTACAATTGGAAGATATCATCCATGCATGTTGACAGGTACTGTAAGGAGCTCCTGATCTGCAATCAAATGAAGCCAAACCTTTAGCCCCTTGAGGGGTTGTTAGTACCAGTTCAAAAGACTGAGGGGCCTTGGACTTTTGTATCAGTGCATTAGAGTGGAGTTACCTGCACCTGATAGTTATGACGCCATCATGATAGTGGTGGACCGTTTTACAAAGTTAGCTCACTTTATCCCCTGCAGAACCACAGTAATTGCGGCAGAGATGGCTAGGCTCTTCGTATCTCACGTGTTTGCTCTTCATGGGGACCCCAAGAGATAATTAGTGGTCAAAGGCCCCAGTTTACTTCTGTCTTTTGAGAAGAGTTGTGTAAGGCTTTTCAAATTCGTCCCTGCATTCAACTGCCCTTCACCCCTAATCAGATGGGCAGACTGGATGAGTGAAACAGTTCTTAGAACAGTTCCTGCGGTGTTACACTGCTACGGACCATCCAGATTGTGTTTCCACCTCCTCATGGCCCAATTTAGCTATAACAACGCCCAACATGAATCAATCAGTTGTTCCCCCTTCTTCGCCAACTATGGCGTCAACCACGCCTTCAACATGGAGCCCAGTTGTGGATCCAAGGTGGAAGCGGTGGTGGACTTTGCAAAAACAATCAAGAAAGTACACCAGAGGGTGAGCACAAACTTAGATGCAGCTATTTAAGATTATAAGGAGAACATGGATGGGAAGAGAAAGGCTGGCCCTGCGTACAAGGAAGGGCACCTTGTGATGCTTGACGCTAAAAACATCCCTATCAAGCATCTATGCAAAAAGCTGGGACCAAAGAGGATTGGGCTTTACCACGTTGTCAGAAAGGTGGGCCACGCCTCATACTAGTTGGATCTACAACCCTCATTCTGGATCTTTGTGGTATTTCATGAACGCAAGATGACGTTGTTAGAGGGGCCCCCACCAGAGACCGCAGAGGCTTATCTCGTGGATGGGGCGCCAGAGTGGGAAGCGGAAAAGGTTGTAGCCTCACAAAGAGTCAGAAGAAGGCTTGAGTACCTAGTATCCTAGAAGGGATTTGATGCAGTGGAAAACAGTTAACCAGCGCACAACTGAACACATGCCCAGGGTCTTATCAAAGTTTTCCACAGGCGTTTCCCCAAGGCTGCAGGACCCAAGTCGCAGAAAACCATTGTCACTATGAAGTTGGCCCCAGCCCACAAGAACTTTTCCCTGGAAAAAGCCCATGGAGGGTGATGGAGCTCCAAAAGAACGAGAGGGTAAAGTCATGGCTTTATGACATGATTGAGTGTACCAACTGTAATAATAAAGCTGGTTGTCAGGAGGCCAAAAGTATCAAATTGCAAGATCTTCCTGACCTAAGAAATACCCTGGACCAACATTGGGTGCAGGCGAGATCTGCCCAGGTTGGTCCTGGGGCTGTCATGATGCTCAGCCTTGCATTACAGCAAGGGGTTTTAAATGCACCAGCTATATCACAAATAAAAACGGTTATGTTTAATTGCTTGTTGAATGGAATTTTGAAACTCATTTGATTTTTGATATTTATAGATTGGGTCAGCCTTACCTAGAATCAATAAATCAAGTTTGGTCAATCTTGAACTACAGTACCCTGGCCAATAGAAGTGTGCGCCATTTGGTGCACTTAGGCTTAGAACCACTTCTGCCAATAATGATTCCCCCTATTGTTTAAATATGTTTCCTCAAGGCCAACCTTCCTCGTTGGTTGACTTTCCTATTAATAGATTCCCCATTAGTTACATTTTTTTAATATACTTCCTTGGGCAAAATTGTGTGCGAACTTCCTCAAGGAGGTCTCTAAGAGCGTTGGTCAGTTTATTTTGATTAAATCATTTTCCATATCTTTGAACCGCTGGGACGCCCTGGTCCACTCCAGACCAAAGCACCCAAGCACTCCTGAGCTGATCTTAACTTGGTTGTAGTCTTCCCATTGAGTTCCACCCAAATTTTGCTTTTTATATGCTATCTCCTACTATATACCTCTTGGTACACCATTGCCCTGAGTCTCTTTTGCTCTGGCATCCTCTGCGGTGCCCTGCTCACCATCTTGCTAATGACTAGTTCCCTGGCGGTGTGGCTGTGCATCTCGCACCATCTTGCTGGGAATGGGAGAGTTATAGACACTTTTCTTACACTGCCTTGAATTTAGTTCCTTAAAAAATGATGCCTTACTCTAAGGAATGTAATTCTTGGGATCAAGTAATTAAAGCCCTTATTGGAAGATTTTATTATCAATTTACCATGTCTAAATAATAGTAAGCCTTCATGTGCATACATCCAAAAGAGTGAGAATCCTAAACATACTGCTAACTGTTTCTATTATGAAGCTGAGCCTTAACTTCCTGTGATTAGGTTACATTGAAAAGCGCTATAGCCAATGTGTCTATCCAATTTTACTTTTGACTAACACCTCATGCTTTATTTCTAAGGAGTCAATAAGATCTTTACATTGCTCCTTGACATCAGGAAGATATCATAGGATTTTCTGAACTGGAGTTGTGTCATGCCTCATTATATAATGGATTGCGACCTCATATCCATTCCATCAAGCAGAACCCAAAGTCTTGATCCAGACGTGATTTCTGCTCTTATTGTGGGTTTTCATAATTACCAAGACAGTCAATGCTGGAAGAAGAAATCAGATGAGGCGAAAAAGAGGCATCAGCATAAGGTGCGCAGCTCCCTATGCTGATGAAGCTATGCCTTAAAAACTTACTCAGAATTCTTTACAGCCTGAGTGCTTCATTATGTCTTCTCCTGATGGGCTCACCATCCATAATACTACCATTGGAATTAAGTCTTCAACTCATCGAATTATTCTTTGGTAAACTCTCTGACACCCTTAACAAGCCTGTTGTATCATATGCTATCTATTTAGTCCCTCATTTAGCTCCAATTCCACTCACTTAGATGCAGTGGTGAAAAAGGTGACGGTTTTTACTGTTTATAATACTGGCTCCCCAATTAGTGTTATTTTCTCCCGCCTGATGAATTTGATTAAGATTAATAACGATTGTTATCATTCTTTAGACATGGAACTGACAAACCCTCCTACACTGGATCCCTTAGGTCTTACTTGTAATTGCCCATCTAATTTGGGTCCTAATCAGTGTCTTCCACAGTGATTGTCTTGGTCAATAATAGATATTATCTACTCATAGGCATTCAGCTCCTGATTGAATTAAACACCATTATTAGTCATAAAGATATCTATTTCTCCATACTGAGGTATCGCATTCCACTCATCACTCAAGACTGCCTGATAGAAAGGGAAAACGCCCTAAAGTTGCTTATTGGAGCATCTCAAGCCATTAAGAAGCTGGGATATTGAGTAATGGAACCAAAGACTTAAATATCTCCATTTATGTTGATTGATCAAGAGAAAATTCCCATTTTTCCTGGCTTTAAAAGCATCATTCTACCTATATCTCAGACTCTGGGGAGACAAAAATCCAAGTCATCATACTCCGTGATCATCCATTGGAGGTTTATGGAGAACTAATTCTTCTATAAACGAACCTCTGAATTGTCCAGGGCATACTTGATCTCATGTATCAAGGACCTGTTACCATGTTGGTGGCTAATCTAACCAAATAACCCCAGACTGTGACTCTAAATTATCCAATAGCTTTTGTCCGCACTCTACCAATTGATCAAGTTAGCACCAACTCTTGCTGTGGATCTCTGACTGACTTAGGACTTGTTGTTTTTCCTATCAAAGCGCGAGTATAGGTAAAGATTGGTGATTACCTTACACTTGCACAAAGACTGAAGGATTCCCTAATTGAGGAATAAGCCAACATATTTTCTAAGGGATGTCAACTTTAGGATAATGAAGAGGCTTCAATGCAAGGTGCATAATGGTGATACTCAACACATTAGGGCCAGGCCCTATCAGAAATCCAAGGTTGAAAGAGCCTAAGTGATTAAGGAATTGAAACATTTATAAGAGGCTGGAACACTAAAGCGAAATCAGAGCCCATGGGCTTTTCCATTACTTTTAGTCTGCAAAAAAGATAAAGCCCCCACTTTTTATGGATTACAGGAGACTAAGTGCAATTACTTGGAAGGACAGATAATCATTACCTTTTATTGATGAATCTAACCAGCTTCTGGTTGGATCCCAATTTCTCCACCATGAACCTTACCAGTGGATATTATAAAGTTTGAATTTGAATTTGAAGATAAGAAAAATTCGCTCTAATATACATTGAAGGGTATTGAAATGACCTGCATGCCCCAAGGGTTGTGCAAAGTTCCGCAACCTACCATTGGGTAATGGACAGTATGCTCAGAGAACTCATGATGTCTCATGTATAGCCTATATAGATAATGTCACCATGTTCTCTCATATCTTCAATAAACATCTACAACGCATATTCAAAGTCTTTAATTGGGTGCAAGAAACTTCCTCAAAGATGAAGCCCATCAAGTGTTGTTTTTAAAAGGAAATGGCATTTTTGTGTCACAAGTAACACGTGAAGGAATACCTCCACTGCCTGACAAGGTCGTTGCCATACAGAAGGTTTCCTAGTGTTAAAATCCTTAGGCTTCGCTGATTGATAGTTCCCAGGATTATTAAATGCACAGGTTAGGTGTTTTGCAATCCTTCATGTTGTCTGATAATCATATATTTAATTGGTAATAGTATTAAGACTAATATTCATAGTTAAATACATCACTAGTGTTAGGTCCAACGCTTGACCAGTATTTCTCCTCAAACTACTTAAGATGTCCTCAATAGGGATTCATTCCCTTATACCGCCTAACTTTATCCACGCTTAGATCCTTGTTTATGGCTTCTCTCTGGTGACACACAGCTGGCAGCAATTCCAATCTTAGCCCAGCTTCTCTTCTCTGGATCCACTCTTAGATCCTTAATCTTTATCCTATTAAAGAGCCTCCAATTAAAGCACACAGCGATAATTTTAAAGAAGAAGAATAGAACTAATAATGAATTCTGCTAAGTAATTGTTTTACTCTGGTGATTAATTGATTCTGATAATTAATGTTTTTATTAAGTGAATTAAGGGAATTTATAGTGGGAATTTGGTGCTCAACCCTCAGTTGGCACCTCAATGATGAAACAGCAGTCGTTGCTGTTGAATTACCCATCCTCATCTCATCAGCGATGGTATTCCCCATCCTGGCTAGGATTCCATCATTGGACATCCTCGAGACCTAAAATAGAAAGAGTCAGAAAATGTGTCCCTAACGTTTTCCTCTCAATCCCAGAAAACCAACCATATTTGGCAAGCGACCTGCTTAGGTAATGGGAATTGTTACCCATTAAGGAAGGTCACAAACCAACTTATTTATTCGCTAGTAGCAGGTGGCATCACTCACCTCACAAGTTTATACTTAAATTCCCAATTGGTTAGTGATGAAGCCTGACTGATCCTAATTAGTACACCTGATAGTTAATCAATGTTAACTATCATATGCCCCAATTTTATCAGCAACTCTGCCCAATGAGATCTTAAGAATTCACTTGTATTGATCTCTGATGGATCTGAACCAGGTGAATACCTTAAATCGCCCAAACATTGATTAAAAAAATTAGGGCAACTAATATCTAATTCATTTTGCTATAAGGAATTATCCTCTAGAGATACCTGGTAATCTAGTCAGCTTGGAATGTGGGAAAAATCTCAACGCCTTGTTAATTAGATTACATAATAACCAGGTCTTTTTTGGAACAATCATTTACTATTGGAAGTTATTCCTCATTTTGCTGAGCTCACGGAGCCATTGGTATATTTAATTCATAAAGAGATCCCACTCTATTTAGAGTTTAGCTCAACATCAGGATTTTGACCCATAAGATTCCTTGATGTCAGCTCCTATATCAATCCACCCCAAAGTTTGATAAGCCATTCATTATGTTTATGAATGTCAGTGACGTTGCTGTTGAAAAAGTTAATATTAGAGCAACTTGACTCCAGCTAAGTCAATCGTTCTATCAATTAATTCAGTAAAACTCTGACCAAGGAAAAAAGAAAATATAGTGTTATGGAACAAAACCATCTGGATTTATTACTGTCCATTGAGCATTCTTTCCACTTCCTCTATAAAACTTCACAATAGTAACTATTAATACATCATTAAAGTGGTTGCAATAAACGAAGGATCTTAATGAAATTCTTGCATAAAGGGTCCTCAGATTACAAAATTATAATTTTATATTGTGCACTGGATGGCGGCTATCTATTATGATGCCAATAAGTTATCCCACTTACCTATACTTAAATCATGTGCTCTGAAGTATGTTGGGTTTACAAGCTGATTGGATGACCTGCGATGTTTGATTGAGTGACCCCTGAGATTTAAAAAACTATTACTAATAATGGATTAACTTTTAATCTAAGAAGGGTTGCTTTATAAGTGTCTAGGGGTGGCCTGGCTACCTTATGTAATCCCTCAGATAGGACCTCAACCATCCTGGAGGCGCATACCACCATGGGTCATGGCGTTCTACAGAGAAACCTACCAGTTTCTTAAGGTTTTTAATTACTGGGTATGCACGACCAACTCCATCCTCCATGTTATCATTTTCTGCCTCATTTTTGCGATTCAATGTCCTTCTAATACAATTTATCAACATCAAGTCGTTGGGGTAACCCAACATTTGCTAACGTCATTTATAATGTAATTGTGCCCTTGACTACCGTCATTTTTGGAAACCTAAACATTATCCTTGATATTAATCACTTCATAAAATGGGATGAAGCCGCATTAGTAGTAGACCACTACTATTAAGGCCACTCCTCATTATTTTATCTAAACAAGTCTTCACCCTGAATGTTAGCCTTGAAGTTCCCTGTCAGATAATGGTAAAAGCTTGGTGTCCCAGGTGGATCCAAGCACTATTTGCTGCTAAGAATGTATATAGCATTTATAGCCCCTTATCAACCTTTCACGAATGGGGCTGTAGAGAAAGCTGATGTTTTAATTATCTTTGTTCTTTGTGTGATGCACAAATTGATCTGTCCTAATGTGACAAGTATCTCCCTGGAGCTCTGATGGCTTACTAGTAAGCTAATATAAAAATTACTAGGATGGCTCATCTAAGGCTCTATATGGTTGAGACCTTGTGTTACCCTCTAAAGTCCTGCACATATTAGAACTTCTACTCTTGACACAGAAATCTAGTTATGAGGAGACTGATGAAGGAGATCTTTAGGCTGCAAGCTCTAGTTGAGAAATCTCTAAGAACCACTACCAGAAGAGAAACCAAACAAGACAATGCTAGAAATCCCCTCATACCTGAATATCACTTGGGAGACAGTACCCTTCTACCATAAATGACCTTGAGGAAGAGCCACAAGCTTGATGTATTGTGGTCTGGACCCCATCAAGTGATATACAGCTGTTGCCCTAAATACTTTATCACTTCCATCAAGATGTAGCTGTTGTTAATAGAGTCCATGGAGGGTTTTCCAGAGTTATTTATTATGGGGAGGGTTGACCAGGGGACAAGCACTTCTGATATAGTGGGGAAACTAATGAAATTTGAAAATCAAAGACACCCAGAGGGTTCATGGCCCCTCTTGTTGTTTCCAGGAACACCAAGTTTAGGACGGTAGGGAAGGGGGGTTATGCTGCTTATTCTTGGATGCAGCATGTGTGAAGGAAAGGATCAACCTTTAGGAACTATATGGGGAACCATGTGTTGATTGTCCTTCTGTTATGGGGGTCATGTGTCCAAACAGCCATGCTTGGAAATGTTCCAATATATGGCTGTGGAAGCGATGGATGGCTTCTTGGATTGTAGGCGCTGCTCCTGTGAATGATTCCAATACTATTGTATGGATCGTCCATAGTGCTATTGCTACTATTAACGCCATGAGGGATGGGTGGATAGGAGAGTCCATGTTTATAGCGAACATGTTCCTTGATAGGCTGAATGGTTGTCCATTTTCTTGGCGGAATAGGCGCATGGCCTCTTTCCATATAGCCACTGATGTTGGGCGTTATTATAAACGGTGGTCTAAGCTTCCATACTGACCACATATTGTTCAAGAGTTGTGAGTGGCATTTGACCATTGGGTTTTCCAGAGTTATGTACTCCCTTTGAAAAATAATGAGGGGGAATTGTTGGAATAGACCAAATCCAAATCAGTTTAGATATGAACCAAACCTCCTAAGAGATAGTTAATAATCATTGGAAACTACCACCCAATAAATCTATTAATCAGACCTTAATCTCCAAGGATACAAAGATACATATCAAATTCAAACTCCTTCATTTAGTACGAAAGGGACAATCCTTTTATGAACTAAGGACATTGCCTCATTGAGAATTATGGAAGATCTTGCCAATCAAAATGGCATTGATTTAAACAAAGAAATTTCACTTTGAAAGCTATAGACTTCCCCTCACTTAAGTAACTAAAGACAAATTACTATATTTTGTCTGGTTTAAATTACTGCTAAAGTGCATTTTCCATAGTGATAAATAATCTCAGTAATAAATAATCCACTAAGACGCACGCTGACACAAGTACAACTAATCATTATATAGCCTTCAGAGGAACCAGATAAAAAACTTTGGAAACCCAAAATTCACTAATCTGCGTGGTAAAATTTAGGCATTTTTGCTTTGACATACTCATGCAGGATTATTGAATCCTTGTAGGCCAGAAGCATTAGAATATTGGACTCCTTTTTCCAACCTACCCGCCCTTGTTTTATTACAGTGAGATAGTATGGATGAGGCTGAGTAAAGAGTCATCTTATGAATTGTGATTGCAAAAATTACAGGAAATTGATATTCACTAAATTTTTTGAAGTTTATGTTTAACAGCACTATTGCCAGTGCTGTTAAAAATAGACTGAAAAGCAAAGAGGAAAAGTACTATACACACCAAGTAGCTTAGCTGTTTGTGCTCCTGTCATGCATACTCTTAACAATGGGCAACATTAAGCACAATAAAATGTTAATCAATTTTATACTAACAATATCTGTAGAAGCTCCTCAATTAATAATAGCCCAAACTCAGACCTTGTTCATTGAGATTTCAACCTACATACATTTAAATTAGTCTCAGAAATGTTTAGCAGATGAATGTTATGGTTGTTTCCTGATATCAGGTGTGACTTAAGACTTGAGTAGATATTGAGAAAATTATCTGTCAAGGTCTTTATTGAAATAGCCCATATGTATTATGGAGTAAGGCAGGTTAAAAGAACGTCTGGGTTAAAGTCCAATATATTGTCAATGATCTTCTTTAAGTAGAGTTTAGGCACTATTGCATAAGCTTTTCAGTACATTCTACAGGCTTAGTTTCTTTTTACCTTTATTCCAAGTGATCATAAGAACATCATTAACCATAACATGCTAAAGTTTATCTATGACTAATTTATTATACATAAAAAGCTTGAAAGGGTTAGAAAAAATGTTTTAGTGGACATTGGTGGAGTTAGATCGTTCCGCCTATACTCCACCTGCTTTTTTTCTGAGCCAACATCCTTGTGACCTTTATGGCAACATTTTCCACAGTTTATTGTCTATCTGTCTGTATCTTTGCTAATGAAGTTCCCTTTTTACCCACATTTATGGCATGTAAATAGCCTTGTTGCATGTTTTGTTACATTTTTTTCTCTTTATTGAGCTTATTCCTATTCTTTGGCTAAAAATGGGAAATTTTGCTAAATATTGAGTCAAAAAATGGCTTCAATATGGCTGGCACAGCATCTCATGTAATTAGCAAGCTCTTATATTCCCATGTTATAATTAAATGCGAGGATTATGAGGCGGTGTGAATCATGATAGTGCTTGACTGCATACCTGATTGCAATGTTTGCATCACATTTGGTTATTAAAAACACTTAGAACTTATACTACATTGTAAAACCTGCATTAAAGTATTTGATAGCCTCATTCTGCTTGAACTCAAGGTTAAAGAATTTCAGTTTGGGGCCTCCAGTCTTTCAGGCCCTCAGAGCTTTTATATCAAAACATTATTGGTATCCATATATGACTTTCTAACAGCCAAAATAAGGCATGACAAGGTCACAGCTGTGGTAGTCAACCCACTTGGTTATTATAGATGCCTTTACATGGCCTGATGCCCCATATGTCAATATTCTGAATAGTTTAAGGAATAGTAAACATTTTCATTGATAGTAAACTTTGGCAGACTTAGGGGTTTGAATTCATCTTGATATGATTCAGGATAAGGCAATGTCACACTTATTCTAGTACTTAAATGCCTTGGCAAATCTTCCATAAAAGTTGGCCCTTGGGACCAACTTGTAGTATCTGGTTTAGGATAAATGTAAGAACTTTAGGAAAAGAATATGGAAAAAAACGTGTTGGTTTCTAATTTGGTATCAAATTCACAAAGAATTAGCTTTGTGATATTGCACTAAATTACTTGATTAAGGATCTAGAATGTGGAATTTGACTAAATTTCCCAGGTCATGTTCCTCCTTATGACTGAAACTTTCTTCAGCCTCCATTCCCCAAGGCTGGTCTCACGCTAGCAATTATTCTTCTCAAGGATTTCAACTTATTTTATGAGGTTGTTAAATTCCTTTTTAAAATAAAAAAGTGACATATAAAGTTTGATATCCCCACTAAAACTCTCTACCTGAGAATTTATTGTCAATACTTGAGTTTTAAGTTCCAATTTTTCCTGAGTAAGTTCAGCGTTTCTGGCTTATGATCTGCCACAATTGACCAGTTTTAGAAACTTCATGTCTAATCTGAGCACCTTATTTTAACCCCAATTTTGACTGGTGGCTAAGCAACAAGATTATTGAATTATATACAAAAAATCCAACTCTATTCAGAATTACTTTAAGAATTGACATGCTTCTAATTTATGTCAAGGTAACTTTGGGCCAAATTGATCTGTTCATTATGATTTTCTAACATAGATGACAAGTACTCTGAATATGCTTTCAGATTTTTACTGCGGTGGATAACCTCTTGTACCCAATTGTGAGTAAATCCATATGAACAAGACTTTCTGTAGCCACTTTTAGGTCTCTGGATAAAGTTTTTCCTCTAGTTATTTTAAACTTTGATGTGCATTGTTAGCATGTTTAATATTGACCACAATTGCCTTGCGGACTTCTATGAACCTAAACTTCAATTTCTCCAGTATAACAGATTGGGAATATTGGTCTACCATTCTGTAAACGCTAAATTTTGTGAGTTTCAGATTTTATCTGGAAAGAATCTATCATATGCTTGATTGAAGGTTGGAGAAGCTAACCAGGAATTTAGTGGTTGTGCGACTGTCTGTAAGACATCTGGCAAGGGTTGTCATGGTCGCCTCACTGTACTTCAAGTACATCTCTATGTTGAGCACTTGAGCTTTTAGATATCAAAACAGGCCAAAAGAGGAACAAATTTGGGATGTTTTAATCCTGAGTTCATGATAAAGTGCTCAATATCTCCTTTACAGTTTTGGATGAAAATTTATATTGGGCTATATGAAGCCACATGCTCTCCTCATGCATCTATTAGACCCAAGGACTAATATGTACATGTCAGGGAAGCGGCAAGTAAAATTTAGACTGGCCTGCCAGTCTGGATGTAATAAAACCCAAAAGGCAAGCCCAAATGTCAGAGGCACAGCTTCTTGAGTGACGTTGAATTCAGCTGGGAAAGATTTCACCAGCAAGTGCCAATAGACCATGAATGTAATTAGAAACCCAGCAACAAACCAGGTGTCAGACATTTACCTTTGCAGACTAGAAATCAGAACTCTGTAGGTTGAGTTCTGCCAAAAAAGGGAAACGTCGGCCATTTGCAATATTCCAATGCTGTTAACAGTTCATTTAACTATAATAAAATGCAAAAATCAATGAAATTGGCCAAATGTCCCTGGCCAATTTTCAATGGAACCCCATTAATCAGGGAATCACCAGTTCAAAACCCGTACAGGAATCAATAAAATCAGTAGGTCAGATTTCTATGAACGCACCATGGACCTTGGGGGAATCAATGGAATGCACTCCCCTGAACCCCACAAAGTCCTTCAACGCACCTGCGTGGAGACCCCCCTTTTATAGGCTTGGTGGGGGTCCCCCTGGGTGCAAGAAATTTATCAGGTGGTGATTGGCTCAAGTTTAAAAACGTTACCTCATGGGTATATTTGGCCAATCAGAATTCTGCTTCCTTCATTCCAATGCCCTGATGTGAGTTCCCAAACTATGATACATTGTTCCTGCATATTTCCTAATTTGGACTCATGCAGGCTATTTCAAACATATTCAAAAATTCCCCCTTGACCTTTGAAATTACTTTATATACTAGATAGTTAGAGGTCAAGGATTATCGATTTTCCCCTTATTGGACTCATAATAAAACACATAAAAACAAATTTTTATTAGTGCTTTATTTTTAAATTTAAATTTATTATAAAATTTGTGGAAACCAGATAGCGTGAAGCAACAGCAAGCGAAAATCAGCTGGTTTCTCACACCAAGCTATCACAGCCCCAGGGCCTGTGGGGTTTGGTGCTTAAAAGAAGGAGATAGGAATTGAGGATTAAAATTTCATCATAGGACAAAAATTAACCTCAGGGTATGAATTTTATTATAATTTTAAAGATATAAAATCAACTGTCAGTTTTATCAGTGTATTATGGATGCTTAAATAGATGATTGATTTAGGGAATAACTTATCAAACTTGGGATCAGGGCCCTCAAGATTCGGCCAACCTGGAAAACTTCAAGTGAGTGGGAAAATGAATCATTTTGAACTGACTTCAAAATTGTCACTGGCAGGCTGAGTCACTGTTGGTTTATCCACGGATGTCTGAATTGCCAATTTTCTTAGGTTTTAGTGGCTAGAGCAAAGGCATCTTGATTGACAGGAAATGGGAACCTCCCAAGGCCACCCCACATAGGGGCATTCCCATGAGGTTGGGAACGGGTTCTTGACGCCCACCCTGCCTGCACCAAGTCACTCTGGCAGCTGTTGGACCAAACAAGAACTGTTAGATAGGGGTTTTGATACTTCCAGGTAGGGTTTTAAATTGGCTTCAGCATTTCCCAATGGCCTAATGCCATTGGCAAGTCCCCTCAACGATTTGACATCAGGAGCAATATTCATGGAAAGTATATGCTCTTTGGGCTTGGTTCCTAGTATGTCTGGGCTGGGTTTCAAACCTCAAAAGATATTTCCCAATGACCTGATGCCATTGGTAAATTTTGCCAAGGATTTAAACTAGAGGCTTTGTTTAATGGAATTGTGCGCCTATTGGGTTTATTTGCTGAGATTTTGCAATTGTTGATTATTAATGTTGAGGTTTTGCCGCTGTTAATTGTACTGCACTTTTTCCCCAAGCAATTGCAATTCATTTTCAACCTCACTACAGATACCCTTAATTCGCCCCCTTAATTCTTCAGATGTAAGAAATGGGTTAAGGTGGAATCCTCAAATGGTATGCCATAACCCACCGCTCATCCACCACATGAGCGAGATTGCTCCGGGTGACAAGGGGCTACCAGCCTTCTTGGCCCCTTCTTGGATGGGAAAGGGAACACCACCTAATCCAAACGGAGAGATTATTCCCCAAGACTAACATTACCATTCCCTTTTGCCAAAGGGGGCACCACTGGGGAATTGAGTGAGGGCCACATTTTAATGGGCCTTGGGCAACTTAATTGCCATTAGCATAGCAACCTTAGGGGGAGGATGGGGAGCTTCTGGGTGGGAGGCATGGAAATCCTCAACAGACTTTTAGCATTTAGCAAATTCAAGCGCAATAACTCAACTATTCTCATAGGTCATAAATCCTTTCCACGTGGCTAAATACTGGATTGACCTGTGTGATTGTCGGGAGGCCAGGATATCCTTAATCTCAGCTTACCCCATGCCCTCATTTACAATGGGCTCTGGGTCTGCTGGATTTGTTCCCTTAAATGGGGACAGCTGAGAGACATGGAACACTGGATGTTTCTTCCAGTGGGGTGGAAACTCAGAAGGAAGGCGCCATTCCCTAAGTCTTCTTTCACCAAATGGGGACCCAAGTTTTTACTTGCAAACTTCAATGTGGGCATCTGCATCTGCATCTGGTTTTTGTCAAGCATGACGTATGATCCCACAGGTATCTCATGAGCTGGGAGCTGTTTCCAATCCACAAACTGTTTGTATTCACTTATGGCCTTAGTTAAATGCTACTGAACAAGGGACTGGGTAATCCAAATATGCTGGGCATGATTGGCAGCAGCTGGTACCTCTGGATGAAGGCATAGGCCAACCAAAAAAGAAGGATTATTACTTAAGGTTGCTTCATATGGGGAGAATCCTGTGGTGCATGTGTTCCATTGAAGTAAGCAAACTAGATGAGGGGAAGATTATCTAACCAGGTATACTGAGTGGCTGAAGCGTAGCACCGCAGGTACTGCTCCAAGATCTGGGTGACTCATTTGGTTTGACCATCTGACTGTGGATGGTACACAGTGGAGAGGCAACGCGTAATCTTTAACATTTCTAAGAGATTGT